>CABEEJ010001048.1:15749-36166 GCA_901482245.1 Timema douglasi | reverse complement strand
CAAGATAGAGATAGGGTGTAATGAGGTGGACTGGATAGAACCAGCCCAAGTTAGGGATAGGGTGTAATGAGATGGACTGGATAGAATTAGCTCAAGATAGGAATAGGGTGTAATAAGATGGACTGGATAGAATTAGCTCAAGATAGGAATAGGGTGTAATAAGATGGTCTGGATAGAACAAGCCCAAGTTAGGGATAGGGTGTAATGAGATGGACTGGATAGAACTAGCTTAAGATAGGGATAGGTTGTAATAAGATGGACTGGATAGAACTAGCTCAAGATAGGGATAGGGTGTAATGAGGTGGACTGGATAGAACCAGCCCAAGTTAGGGATAGGGTGTAATGAGGTGGACTGGATAGAACCAGCCCAAGTTAGGGATAGGGTGTAATGAGGTGGACTGGATAGAACTAGCTTAAGATAGGTATAAGTGGCATACTTTTGAGATCCTAATGCCATAGAGTAAATATTTTCAAATCAAGGTCCGTGGGGCCCCCAGGGGTCATTAAGGTTCGTACAGGGGGTTAAGATTTGTGATCAGCGTGAGTCATGTAATGCTTCTTGAGGTACCCTCTGCTGGCGAACCCTTTCTCGCAAACTTCACACTTGTTTCTGAGACGTTTGTTGTGCTTGAGGTCGTGCTTCAGAAGTTCGCGCTTAAGTATGAAGCACTCACCGCACACTTTGCACTTGTTACCGGACATCTCCTTATGGAGGGAGAGATGGCGCTGGAGGTCATGTTTGGTCGTGAAGCAGATGTTACATTCTTCACACTTGTATTGCGTCGGTCCCGTGTGAGTGGAAGAGTGGGCGCTCAGATCGTTCTTAGACAAGAAGTACTCGTGGCACTCTGTACACTCGTAGCGCAAGTACACTCTGTGGATGTTGTAATGAAGGATCAGAATACTTTTCGTCGAGTATAGATTCCTGCACTCGATACACCTGTACTCCACCTGTTCCTTGTTGATGGGGTAATGGTCGATGAGTTCCCTCCTCGTGGGGAAACTCTTGCCGCAATCTTTACATTTGTTCTCGGACTGCTCCATGTGGATCTGTAAGTGAGCCAACACATCGTGTTTCTTGAGGAAACATTCGCCGCACACGGTGCACTTGTACCGCCGTTGTTCTATGTGGACGGGGTAATGGTCGAGTAGGTCGTTCTTCGACAGGAACAGCTCCCCGCACTCTTTACACTTGCGATCTTGGTTCCCGGAGAGGCCGTAGCGACGGCGACGACCCATCAAACTTTCCTCGAAGATAATAGTTTAGGACGTCGGTTTAAAGGGACGATATGTAACTATTATCGCGCTCTGATGTGAATTACTTGAAAACGGCGATTCCTGTCAGTTTGTTAGAATCCTCCCGGACCACGAGGAGTCTTTACACGGGTTCCAAGGACTTGCTCATTACTTCGCGGAGGACGCGCGGGAATAAGTTATTTCCCAACATAGAAATAATATTACACAAAAATTGATATTGGCTACACATTTCACCAAGTAACTAAACTCGGGACCCTTAGCTCAGTAACTGGACTCGCTACCGACCGAACCAAGTTGTCATACGTAAACATAACCGCTTTGTGTCCATATTCGTTGGAATCAGTAACTTTGTTTTAAAAGTTTATGATAATATACTGTTGTGGGATCTCTTATATAAATATTCCAAATTTTTTCACAGTTGATCTAAAATAAAATATAGGCCTTCAAAATATTTGTACACAATTTTGTGATCAGTGATACAACAGTGGGTAGAGAAGCCCCACAACCACAATAAACAAACCGTCTTTAGCCAATATATGAAAGTTAAATGTTACTACATTATTATTTGGTTCTAATTTCGATCATAGAGTGAGCCAAATATTAAAAAGGATAATAAATTATTTTTTTTAATAATTAATCGAAAGTGAGAGTAACGCCTTGGAACAGTATTTCTATCACCTTTGCCAATAACGTACAACTTTATAATCTCATTCATTATCACAAACTGTTTCCAACCTTTGGCTGGGTCAGTTTAGTAAAATGCCTCCATCTTTTTCTATCCTTCCACCATTCTTCCTCCTGTTAGTATTTGTTCTTCTCCTTTCACTTGCATACTTTCTGTTATCAGCTTCTCCCATTTCTTTCTTGGCCTCTTCTAAGAACACAACTCCTTTTATCCTTATACATACTTTTCACTCTTATTACAACTCTTCTTTCCACTCAAGCATCCTTCATCACTTTCTAAACATTATTTTTATCCACGCTATCGTATGCCTTCTCCACATCCATAAATACCCTAACACGTATTTCCAAAAGTCATACCTTCTTTCCATCAGCTCTTGTATGGTAAAGATAAAGTCTATTGTAAACCACTCTTCCATAAATCCATGCTGTTCCTCTTTCCAGCATCCTTTTATATTATATTTAAGCTTATTAATGGTATCAAATATATTATATGTATTGTGAAACAAACCAAAATTATAAATATAAATAAGAATATTAAACGCAATTGTCATCAATTATACACCCTAACACATCATAATATATTCTAATGGTTTAGGCGGTATCATTTGAAAATCTTAAGTTGCAGCAAGGCCACACTGCGGGGCCTTGGTAGCCAGCCACATATTTCACAACCCAAAATGTGTGTGCAACCTAAACGCTCCGACACCCCTAGAGTTTAAGCCCCTCTCCCCGATTCCAGTGTCCCTGTATGTTATAAATAATTATGAACAAGGAAATATACTTTATAGTAATTAACAAATAAGTAAAAGGCTGGTGCATTGATTTTGTATTATGGCAAAGTGTTTCAAAAATAACATAGCTATATAAATGTCTGGGTGAATACAGGTGATAAAGAAGTAGGCTGGATTAAATTATCTCTGGGCTGGAAACCATGTTTAATTATTAGGACAGGGATCCTTCCACTCAGATAATGTCTCATTAATAAAAACATAAATAATACATTGTTTTAAAATTATATATCTCTTATCTATAATTTAGTCTTTAAAGGTTTGACTGTGCTAAATAGTTGTACTACAGTAGCTATGTTTTTTTGGGTGTGTTGGTAGCATTAGTCATGAGATACAAATTTACACGCATTCTCAAAAGATAAATAATGTGTATGGTTTCGTTTTGTCTCTTGCTCATATTATTATTTGGAAATTATTGCATACAATTTTCTAATGAAGCTAAGAAGAAGCATGTTTCCAAGATCGCTGGCGGATTTTGGAGCCTTTATTTTTGTAGTAATTATGATACCAGCAACTTATTGGTTTGAATTATTTGTTGTGGTACCTAGTATGTATCCCATGTGGTCGTTTTGGCATAGTGTTCATTTTATATGTGGAACATTCCTTATGATAAATATCGCTAGCAATCTCGTAGCTTCAATACTAGTGGACACTAGCATTATTGGGAAGGTAATGTCTGCAACAATGAAAACTAACTGGCGATTTTGTGCAGTGTGTGAAACTTTAGCACCTCCACGTTCTTGGCATTGCAATACATGTAAAACATGTATATTGAAACGTGACCATCATTGCTTGTTTACAGGATGTTGCATTGGCCATTTCAATTATCGTTATTTTTACATGTTTGTCATATATATGTTTATCGCAACTTTTTATGCGAGCTACTTTAATAACTTTTTTATATGGACTAACAGTGATTTTCAAACACCTATGACAGTATTAAAAATGGTATTTCCTCTGGCTATGTTGGTATTTGGACTAGACACATCTTACAATCAATGTTACTTATTAATTTATTTGATAAATCTTGTTGGAACACTTTTCACTTTTGCTTTGATGTGTATCCACACAAGTTTAATTACAAGAGGAACAACTACTTATGAAAAGAATCACAAAATAAGTGAATACAATTTTGGAACAAAGAACAATATTAAAGAGGTACTTGGAGAAAAGTGGCATATTGCATGGCTTTTTCCATTTATTCGCTCAGAACTACCCCATGATGGAATTCATTGGAGTGACAAAAATACATTCAACTTGAATAGTTTTAAAAATAGATAGACAATACCAAATATAACTTATAGGCTTGTTTTCACGATTGAATTGGTATTGTACAGAGTTTAAAGTTTCTTGGAAGTATGATTAAGGCAAAGAGTTAGATAAGATAAGGCAGCATGAATATATGTTCTACAAGTGTGTAAGAGACCCGCTATGGAGAAGAGAAGTGCCCTTAAAGTGTGAGAAAATGTTATTTAAGATATACTTTGTACTCATAGTTAAATATGCAGCAGAAACATGGACATTGAATGTAAAATAGACTGAGAAAGTGGAGGGCTTGGGGATGAAGTTTGTGAGGAGCATGTTAGCTGTCATGAGGAAGAACAAGATTAGGAATGGAGTTATCAGGGAAAGAGTTGGGGTACAAGGAGTAAATGAGATAGTAGAGGAAGCAAGACTGAGATGGTGTGGACATGTAATGAGGATGTTGGAGTACATGAGATAGTAGAGGAAGCAAGAATGAAATGGTATGGACATGTAATGAGGATGTTGGAGTACATGAGATAGTAGAGGAAGCAAGAATGAGATGGTATTGACATGTAATGAGGATGGAGTAGGAGAGTATGCCAGAGAAAATGATGGAAATGAGGTATGTAGGAAAAAGACTGCAAGGGAGGCCAAGAAAGAGATTGGAGGAGCAGATAACAGAAAGTTTGCAAGTGAGAGGATAAGAATGATGGAACAAAAGAGGAAGATAAGAGGCATTTTACTTTAAACTGGCCTGGCTCCAGGCTGGAAACCGTTGAGGATTATGGTAGGCCTACTCTATCGTTTATAACCAACACGTTTTGAGCTCCTGGTTATCTCGGTTGGTGACAAGTGTTTATGACCAAGACAATACCAAACCTGTTTCAACCAATGGACTGAGAATTGTGTGCCAATTTTAAAACGGCAAGACTCGGGACTTATGTTAGATTTTAATAAGTAACTTACTGTACATCTTTGTTGTGAATAGATATGAACCATTATGAATCAAAATTATCGACAGAAATTGATAGTTAGAATATATGACAATAAGTCCCTTCGTTAAACTACAAAATAAGAAAGACATATCATTTAATATTGCTTAAATATCACTCATTCTTTCGGGAAATTTTTACAACTATTATTGTGTACCATAATCTTCTTATAATTATTTTTATTCATTGTGAAAGGTACTTAAAATAATATTTTGCTAAGGATAAAATTAATTGAATATGATTTTAGCTAAATTTTATATTATTTTTGGTTTTTTGTAGGGAGTTTTTTTTTAAGAAAATATAAGCATTAGTTAAATGCTATGTAAATATTGTGTCTAGTCAAAATAACACTAATCCAGCACTATAATTAGGCCATAGGGGTACATAAATTAACCAGGCCATCTTTCTTTATTGAATATATACCTACTCCAATCACCACCTTTGTAAATACACTAACTCACAAGTTGTGTTTGTACTTTCGTCAAACTGTTTGGTCAATAACACTCAATACCAATAGGTCCTAAGTATTAAGTAACCAATCCAATTGCAAAAACTAGCCTTATGTATATAATTTGTTTATATCAAAATAGTACTTGTACTTATTAGAAGAAGAAAGATATTAAATGAAATTAAAAAGCCTGCTTTGGAAGATAAATTGGTATGAAGGCCTAACTCTCATTACCACCAATTAATACATGAAGGATACAGGGGAAATATGGGGAAACTACAATTTGGGCTCAAATTTGATTAGTGCTGCCATTTGTTAGACAATCATTCAACCTTTATGGTTAAAAGAGGTCTCGGCTATATATTTCAATTAATATATATATATATAATATTTGTTGGAGTTCTTATGAGGTTTAAAATATAAAAGTTGATGGTCCTGAAAAATGTATTTAGTTGTAACTTCCCCCCTATTTCCCTTGTACTATTCATATGTAAGCCTATTTATGTTTGTGACTTGTACACCATATTAATATTTAATGAAAACTGTAACGCTAGGTGTAAGAGGTATACACTATTTTATATTTTTGGATGTTTTGCAAAAAAAAATCTAAATTGTGAATTGCAGTGAAACGAGCTCTCTTAGGATAAAAATATATTTATAAGAGCACAAGGAATGCTCAGAAAAAAGTACCATTGTCAATGTGGACGAGGTTCCATCATTTTTCAAAATGTAAAAAATGTAAATGTTTAAAATTGTAGGTTGAAAAATGGGCTACAGGTGATGTGTTTCCCAATAATTCCTTTATTGGAATAAAAAAAAACTCTTAATTTGAACTTCTTTCAGAGACCTCAAATGTTTATTTTAACAACCTTTTACCCTTTCCATTACACATCTATATACATTTTTACTTCTAAAATATATCATTGTGTACACTGCAAACCATGTGTTTGAATATTAGTGTTATGATTAATATAACATCTAATTTTTTTAAATTAAGTTCATATTTATTTGGTATGGAGTACGCCTAATAAGTGATAAGATTAAATCCTTTTTATTATTCTTTAATTACCTTCTTCTTATTTGAGCTTTAGTCACTAGTGGAAAGATTATCCAATACATCCTTTCCATGTCCCGATGATATGAGGTGATGGTGAGGGTATGAGGGTGTGAAACCAGTGTAAACTTTTAAGCCCAACTAACCAAATCTTGTTGACTGTTGGGGTAGTTCCCCTTTTGGGAAGAATACTCCAGGTACAAGCGGGGAATCGGACTCGGCACCCCTAGGTTCGTAGTTGGGTGCACTGACCACCACACCAAAATGCAAATATATATTTCTCAATGTTCACATGGTCTGTAATGAAAGTTAAATCTTAGCATTATTAGTACTAGGTTTATATTTGTACAGGGAGTACATGAGATAGTAGAGGAAGCAAGACTGAGATGGTATGGACATGTAATGAGGATGTTGGAGTACATGAGATAGTAGAGGAAGCAAGACTGAGATGGTATGGACATGTAATGAGGATGTTGGAGTACATGAGATAGTAGAGGAAGCAAGACTGAGATGGTATGGACATGTAATGAGGATGTTGGAGTACATGAGATAGTAGAGGAAGCAAGACTGAGATGGTATGGACATGTAATGAGGATGTTGGAGTACATGAGATAGTAGAGGAAGCAAGACTGAGATGGTATGGACATGTAATGAGGATGTTGGAGTACATGAGATAGTAGAGGAAGCAAGACTGAGATGGTATGGACATGTAATGAGGATGTTGGAGTACATGAGATAGTAGAGGAAGCAAGACTGAGATGGTATGGACATGTAATGAGGATGTTGGAGTACATGAGATAGTAGAGGAAGCAAGACTGAGATGGTATGGACATGTAATGAGGATGTTGGAGTACATGAGATAGTAGAGGAAGCAAGACTGAGATGGTATGGACATGTAATGAGGATGTTGGAGTACATGAGATAGTAGAGGAAGCAAGACTGAGATGGTATGGGCATGTAATGAGGATGTTGGAGTACATGAGATAGTAGAGGAAGCAAGACTGAGATGGTATGGTCATGTAATGAGGATGTTGGAGGACATGAGATAGTAGAGGAAGCAAGACTGAGATGGTATGGGCATCTAATGAGGATGGAAAAGGAAAGGATGCCAAAGAAAACGATGGAAATTAAATATGTAGGGAAAAGACTATAAGAGAGGCCTAGAAAGAGTTGGGAGAAGCAGATAACAGAAAGTGTGCAAATGAGAGGGGAAGAATGGTGGAAGTATAGAGTAAGATGGAGGCATTTTACTAAACTGACCAGACTACAGTTTATGATGATGGTGGAATCCCCATCCTCAAATACCAACATTTCTGGCAATGCACCGCTGTTTATGTGGGTGATATGCAAGAATGAGGCTGAGTGAAAAATAAGGTGGAGCCAAGTGAATTTGCTGTTAACTTTTCTGTAATTCAACGAACACGTCCTACTCCGCTCCACCTTTTGTTACATTCAGTCTGGTTCTTGCATACCAGGTTGCGTATCTACCTGAATTCTCTTTTCTAGTATAATAGCTAGGATTTTTTTAAACTATAAATTAATTTGCTATTGGATGATAGATTTGCACTAAAAGGTATTTTAATAAATAGAAAATACATACAGAAAAAGCTTTATTAATTAACATGTATAAAATTCTACAAAAAACTATTTATCAATATAAAATTCTTTTTAATGACTTTACAACATTAGTAAATATAATTAAGTGTGATTATTAATGATGTGCAGCTTTGACTTTAAAACTAATATGAAAGCAAAACAAACTTATAGAATATAGTCTGCAAGTCTTAATAATTATGATGCAAATATTGTAACAGTATCACAATAGCAACTTTAGCACATTCCAATAAAAATACTGAGAAGATCCTGTAAAATGATAATAAAGTTTAAAACATTATCGTAATCGAGATATGCACCAAGGTTCTTAGAGTGTTAATTTTTTACAGTTCTAAAATGGAATTTTATCAACAATACATTATTGTTTACTGCCATACACAGTTAATAGAAAAGTTAGTATTAAAAATATTAATAAAACACGCTTTTCATCTAATATCAGCTTAATATAAGTTAATGATACATGTTAAATATTATTAATTTATTTATACAACCATTTCTGAGTAAACAATAACAAATGAATAACTAAAATATGAAGTTTAATTTCACTCTACACAAATACTAATTTTTACTTTAATCACATTTTATTTATGTAATATTATTTCAATATTCTTTACCGTGTTTAGTAGCTAATTGTAAGAATTCACGTAAACTAAATTAATATTGGTTTACATTGTCATGTTAAATGGGGGAAAACAGCTATTATTATATTTGATAAACATGATGATAAAGGAAAATTTGTTTCAACATGTGTGTTAGCTATAATTGAACACATATGAACAACTCTTTTATAATTTTTTCTAAAATGTTATTTCTTAAAAACATTTAACAAATATTTAATTAATTAATACTAAGTTATTTACATAATACATTTTTATAATGTTGAATAAAACAATTTAAATTTAAATTGAAAACACTTTTATAAAAATTACATATTATTACATACAGCCCAGGTTGTGATATCCATTGTAATTATTAAATATGGCAAAGGAGAAAAGCTTACCAAATTTAGTTTCAGTAGGTAGTATCATCTTGGTCGTAAACAACAATGCTATAAGCACCAATTCACTTTGATTGTAAACATTAATACCAATTCATTACTAAAAAATAGGACTTTACTTTATTAGCTATTTATTTTATTGGTATATTCAGCACCAATTTTTTATACATAAGAATATCAATGATGCTCTGAATAAACTCTGAACATTGGTAAAAAGAAAGAATATAAGAATATATATATTATTTCAGAAAGGATATGGAATGTACATCACTACACTTTTTCCTTAGTATATAATGTAAAAAAACACTTTTACTCTTTACATATTAAAATATCAAAAATTTACGTTTTGTTTTTTAAAAATTTAAATACATAATTTATTGAATATTCAAATGTAGTGAGTAAAAAAAATAGTTTGGCACATAAACAAGTTTGCTAACATAAATTTACTTGAACAATTAGGCGTGTATTTACCTTAACTATTAGGCGTGTATTTACCTTAACTATTAGGCGTGTATTTACCTTAACTATTAGGCGTGTATTTACCTTAACTATTAGGCGTGTGTGAAATCCACTTTTTCAATTCCAAGATGAATTGAATAATATTCTTAAAGCTGAATTGAAGGGGGATTTTTTTTAAATGTTTAATGTGAGGTAAAAATATAATACTTTGCATCACTATGTAAATATAGGTATCGAATATAATTTACAAAATCATATATTTCAAAAATAATTAATATATTTTGTCTTAAAACGATAAAGTAAGCTACTTAAAAAAAATTTAATCCAATTATTTTTAGATTTTTTTTGTGGTAATACTAATTTATGATAGAAATAACAGAAAAAAATGTGTTTTTAACCTAACAAAACTTTTTCTTTCAAATCAAAGTTGAAGCGAATGAGTATTCGAAGTGAAGTCTTAAGTTTTCAAAGCTTCACACACCCCTATTAATTATGTTTTGTAGATCCTGAAAGTGATTTTAAGATAGAAACTAAAAACTGTAATCAATTTTGTTTATACTTTCATTACAAGTTAATTTAAATTAGTTGAAAAGTAACATCTGGATATGAGAATCAAAGCCTGAACCTTTGGTTTAGCACGCTAAAGATTTATCACTTGAGATATCCAGGATTGTCTCATGTTCAGAGTCATTCTTCGACCATAGTTTAAGGTATGAGAACTGATTTAAAAAATCATAAAACGGCACAGGAAAGTTATGTTCTAACAATCTAGGACAGTGTGATCCAACTGGTGCTACATGGTCACAGTCTCCCGGAGGAAAATACACTAGAGCAGCAGTTATCTGGCCTTCAACTATCTGTCCCTCCGTATTATCTGGCCCTGTGCTAACAAGTGTTTTAAAATAAACAAACCGGTAGCTCTCCCCCATACAACATTTACTGGATTTATAATGTAATTTATTTGACGCTCCATTTTCACTTGTTGTTCTTACTTTGTAGCCTATGTTCCATTTCCAAAATAAAGTACTGTATGGTAGAGATTAAAAAAAGTAATTATTTCTCGTTTAATATCTGTCCCTCTACAATTACTTTATTCTTATTTTACATAATCATGAAATGTTTTGTGATAATTAAATAAAAAAGTAGTCAAACCCATAATGAAAATTATTTACACTCGGATGCCGTATGATCCGGGCCGAAGTGCCGCCACTTTAGGCCGGATAGTCGCGACTCTAGTGTATAAAGGGAAACCCTTAGAGGCAGACTTGAAAGTGATAATGATTTAAATGGTCATGATTGCATTTTATAATGCAAAGTTGTTTTTTGAAAGTGTAAGCGTACATATTTCATAACACATTTTTTGGGAGATTAATAACGATGAATGATGGAACAGTGAAAACTATGCATTTGTGTGTTTATAGTTGTGAACTTAGTTTTCTGTCAAGTGTTTAAACCTTGCCCTTCTATTTTCATTTCAATGTTTAATTATATAAGTATTGAAAATAATAAGTGTTATATGGGATCACTAAAAATATATATTTGGCCCACAGGATTAAAAACATTGAACCACCCTGATCTAGACTTTTAAATATATATATATTTAAAATAAATCTGGACGGATTGTTACTAACAAAAGAAATATTCCAATAAAAAAAAGATTTTTTTTTATTTCTTCTGAAAAGCACCGCTTAGTAAAAATAAAAGCATATCCAAATAATAACCAAAAAATAAAATTAGCTGACACAAAAAGTATTTAAGATAAGAAATGTATACTAAAGTTAACAGCATGTTTTAATGTATATTACAAACTTAAAACGGTGGTGACAGTTAATACCAGGGTACCCCGATGAGATCACAAATTTACATGCATCAGGTCATGTGCGACTTGTGTGTGTGTGTGTGTGTGTGTATATATATGTTAACAATTATTTTTTGTTGGTCACATAATAAAGGATGAACATTAAATCAATAATATAAAGATAAAATATTCATTATACTACAACGATTAGTTCGAGAACCCAAGTTTTCTACATCACAAGTCAATAAAATACTCTATATATGAAACATTTCCAAAAAAATTAGGTGTTTTAGGTTAATGTTTACTGTGGAGATTTTTTTTAAATATAATTTACTATGAACAACTCAAACATTGATATAGTTGTAGCAAAGCAAGAAACATTGTTGGTTTAGAATATTACACAGATGCAGAGATCAAATTATTGAAAACTAAACAATACAAAGTTTATTAGAACATTTACTTTTACCCATAGGTATGGTACAAAACTATCTAAAAACAGGGAACTGGGCCAGAATCATCTTGCAGTTATACTGTACGAATCCGAATAGAGAACAATGATTTTCTCATAAAATTTCTTTTGACTTGAGGTGTATTTTTAATTATCAAATACATACATTTTTAGGTCATATATTGGTATTTTTAAAGGCATATTTTGCAATGTTTAAGGTCATAAACATCTGAGACTTAATAATGTCACTTAACTGACCGTTAGTAGATAATTTGTGTTTGGAATATTATCTGAGTGAGGCGAGTCGTGTTCTAACTTAAGAAATCTAGTAGGACACATTTTATTACATACATTTGGAATACACCATCATTAAAGTAGCTTTTAAACATTTATAATATATCTAAGATTATTTAAAATTAGAAATGAGTCAAATCCTGTTTTAATAAACAAAAATTTAACAGATTCTTTTTACTCTTAAATAAAAAGATTAAATTTTTGAATCTTTAAAAATGAACAGTTTTAGTAAAATTTGAAAAATATGAAAATTAAATAACTGAAAATGAAGATGTATTTTGCTCAGAAAATTGGTATCACTTTTACTTGTCACATTTAATATGAACTATTTTTATAAAATATTATTTTTATAATTGTTTTTTTAACTAAAGGATGATACAGTATGTTTTCCCAACTAAATATATCTATATACATTATCCTAATTAATGTATAAAACTGGGATTTCAAAATCAAAGCTTTGAGATTTGAATTAAAGATTATTTTTTAATTATTTTGAATCTCTTATAGAACACTTAAAAATGTCTAAATTTCATCTGATGAATAAATTCACAATATTTTCATTATCTCTCTCCACTATACTCAGTTATTTAGGTAAAGTTAGAACTTTCTCCTGTTCTAACCTTACATGAAGGCTGCTTCGTCTTGAGGTTCAGTTCCCCTCCTGGTCTGAGTTCGATTCTGGAAGAGCTCCCTTATAAGAGAAGCTTTTTCCCTTTCCAAAGCTGTAATGCGTTCACTTTTCTTGCTTACTTCCTAAAATGTTAACATGTCAGATAATTATTTTAGAACACAGTATACTTACATGATAAGGCCTAGTAAAGCTATAGAGTTGGATGTAGTAGAGTTGAGAAAAGTACAGAACGTAAAATATCTTGGAAGCGTGATTGAGGAGAAAGATGGAAGTAGAGAGGATCCAATAAGAAGAGGACAACATGGAGAGTTGTTCTATAGATGTGTAGGTGACCAGCTATGGAGAAGAGAAGGCCTTTTGACCTTGAAGTGTAGGAAAGTGTTTGTTGTACAGGGCATACTTTGTACCCATTGACACACATGCAGCAGAAACATGGATGTTGAATGTAAGAGAGACTAGGAAAGTGGAGGCCATGGGAATGAAGTTTATGAGGAGCATTTTAGCTGTCAAAAGGAGAAACAAGATTAGGAATGAAGTTATCTGGGAAAGAGCGGGGTAAGCCAGACTGAGAGAGTATGGACATGTAATGAGGATGTTGGAGTACATAAAATAGTAGAGGAAGCAAGACGGAGATGGTATGGACATGTAATAAGGATGGAAAAAGAAATAATACCAAATAAAATGATGGAAATGAAGTGTGTAGGGAAAACACCGCAAGAGAGGCCAACAAAGTGATGGGAGTAGCATATAGCAAAAAGTGTGTAAGTTAGAGGAGAAGAATCGAAGCTATTAAAAGAGGAAGAATGCTGGAAGGATATAAGAAGATGGAGGAATTTTATTGAACTGACCTGGCCAAAGGCTGGAAGCTGTTGATGATGATGACTTTGTTATAACTTTGCACCAATATTTATTTTTCCTTTATTACATACTAGTGTGAACTACACTATTTTAAACAGATGAAAAGGTTATCCAAATAGGCAATTACTGAAATCATATTTTGTATTCAGATTAAGATAAATTAACTATTAAACACACAAAACTAGACATTCATATTTTAATGTTTATTAGCCTCTTTGTAATATAACAAGAAAAGTACCCCCCACATTGACCAAGTATCCCTATGAATAACGTTTCAATCAATCGACAAATCGTCAATCCAACTTGAACCCTAATGGGTGTTTAGAAGCAACTCTACAATGAACCAAAATAAGACACAATACCTCTGTTAGCAGGTGGTTCTGCTGCTTGAGACGAGAAAGTATGTCTTGCGGGGGTGCGTGATGGACAGCTAGGTTCATGTGCAGGGGTAACCCGCCCCTTTCCCAACTGTCCATCAGAGTGGCCAAGTGACGGTTAACTTCTAGGACTCGTGCCCGCTGAAGTTCTAGACGCTCTTGCTGGGCCTCGCTCCAATGCTCCTGCAACGTCAACTGATTTTAAAACCCTTTTATTTCAAAATTGAAACTGTAAAAAAGATATAAGGTACTTTTTATATATCTTTTGATTGGTCTGGTTTCTTTGAAAATTCAATTTAAATTGGTTTGGTCTCTAGTTATACCATTAGAAAAGACAGTGAAGAGAAAAAGGTTACTGTGGTTAGGTCATGTGATGTGATTGGAGGACAGAATGCCTAAGATAGCCATACAGAAGATGACGGACAAGATGGATGGACCAAGCGCAGAAGGACGCGGAAGCTAGAGGGACAGACTGGAGACCCGGGACCGAGGTAGAAGATTGGAAAGATTGACAGGAATGGAAGAGGATGGTCCAGACGACCTGCAAAGGTGGAAATGTCAGATGATGATGATGATGGTTCTCTCTCTCTCTCTCTCTCTCTCTCTCTCTCTCACACACACACACAAACACACAAGAAAACCTTCACTGAATAATTATGTGTACAATCTACCAAATATGGTCAAAATACATACATTAGCTATAAATGCCACCCATTCACACAAAATTGCGGAGGAGGAGATGGTGGCGAAGAAAATGATAAAGGTGAAGTATGTATGAAAAAAATACCGCCATGGAGACCAAGAAAGAAGTGTGCAAGTGAGAGGAGAAGAATGTTGGAAGGAAAGAGGAAGATAGAGGCAATCTACTAAACTGACCCAGCCACAGGCTGGAAACAGATGATGATGATGATGAATAGGATTTTGTTAAGAAGAAACTTGATCAACAATGAAAGCATTTCACTATAGAATTAAAAAGATGTTATAGGTACTGATACTAGCTATCAAAAGTGACATCCGCTAACCATATGACTTGATGTATGAATACATCAAAATAGATCTAGTAACTTATCTGTTAGATAAAGAAGGTTCTTAAGTTGAAAATTGAACTGTTAAATACATTTTTTAAATTGTAGCTAGCCGAATCAAGCAAAAAGGAATCTATCAGAGTGGATACCAAAGTAATTGAGCATCCTCTAAATGTTTACCGTGTGAGATCCCATTCGCCCCAAGTATTTCATTTTCTCCTGCACAGCGGCCACTTGTTTCAGATACCAATCCCTCGATCTTTCTACAGCTTGCAATCCCTGCATCAAGACATCCTTCTCTTGCTCGATTTGCTTCATCCTCTTCAACTGGGAGACAGAACACACGTACAACATCATCTATTTAGGGTGACCTGGTGTGTCTAGGGGTAAGGTGTCAGACTTCTGTGCTGGCGGCCGGGGTTCAATCCTCGGTCTCAGCACAGATTTATCTGATTACCAAACCCCTCCTTCACCTCTGACAAGACATCTTGTGAATGTGAGGAATGCCAGGCCTCCCCCGTGGTTCGAATTCCACGTTAAACTGTAGGTCCTTCATTTCATCTCACAATCATCCTACCATTACACATTAGCGTAAGTGCGTATAACCCGAACGGGTAGTAAGACGCGGCGCTAATAACAATAATAATAATCATCTATTTACGTAATGAACACACTCTTATAGTGGATTCATAGTAATGACCCGCTACTCTCGCCAGTAGGCTAGACTGACGATGACGTCGAGATTAAGGTTCAAATCTCAATCTGATGTACTGAGGGTGGTTTAAAAAAAAATCCACTCTCCTTCCACGCAAATGTGGGTACATTTCCTATAAATATAACCTTCTTAATTCCTAAAACCATTAATGTAATTAGTACATAAGCATTAAACTCAAATAGGTAGCAAGACGCAGCATTAAAAAAAATATTCAGAAACCCTGGTTTACATGAAGTGTTATTAATTTTACTATTTGATGATTTAAAAGCCAATATGTACCCATCCTAAATATCCTAATGAATAAGTATCTATCTGTGTTACATTTTACTCTAAATTTTTTGCATTCTAAGATTTACCAAACTATCTAAAAATTTGGTTGTGGCAGTTTGTGACATCACATGACTTCATATTGTTTATTAAATATTAGCTTACCATGTTATAATCAATACCATTTTGCAATGTATGCCGCCTTGGCTCCCTTCTTCGACTTGTAACTTTCTTGTTAGATATGCCAACTTGATCAGGTTGTCCTAGAAATAATATTAAGAGATAAAATAAGTATTTCCCCAACTTCCAGTTTCAGCAACTCACGTCGTCGATGACTATGATAACATAAATATATGATAATTAAAAACTATTTTCGCTGCTTATAGTACAGCTGGTTCTCGCTTAGCGCGTGGTTTGAAACTTATAAACAATTTTTTCCTTTAATTAAAAATAAATAAAATTTGGCAGCGGTAAACCACGGATACGAGGGCCCTACTATACTGACTTTTCACTATTTATTTTCAAGTATGAGGATATACAATTATAATCAAATAAACATCATTTTGAGACGTAAATGGACAGAGGCTCAGCTAACTTACCGGCAGGTTTTCCGTCCCCGGAGCTGCGGCCACCCCGCACTAAAGCCCTAGCATCAACCATTGCAGGATAGCCAACTCGTTTATCAGACTTGCCAACATCATGGTCATTCATCATGAGCCCCATTTGCCAGTTCTGTAGTGCCGTTCGAATCTCCGCTTTGTCCATGTTCCTTTCAGTCCCAAAGTTCCTTTCACTATTCAACGCCATGCTGGCCCTTTCAAGTCCTGCGGCTGTTCTCGGAGGTTTCGGAGGTCCATAGAGTATTCCGACAGGTTTTATATTCGGGACCGTTAATTTTGCATCACTGCCATAGTTGCGTAGCTCGTTTATCTCTGCTTGCATATTGTCCTTTCTTTCGCCCAAAAGTTGAGGCATACTCAAAGTTCTTTGTTGAGACATAGCAATGTTAGGGCGGACTGTCGCGGTGTTGCTGGAAGACCAGTTTTTAGGTATCGGGTCGACGTCAAGAATCGGCGCAGAAGGTGGCCGAACTGGTTGTGCGGAAGAATGATCTGATGGTTGTTTGTGACCTTGAGCACGGGTATGCTCCACTTGATTACGTAGTAGAGATATTTTCAAGCCCGCACAGAAACGCTCGAATGACAACAAACCATTTGGTGGTGCTACCTTCTGCAAAGAGTCGATAACTCCTTTAGGAAGACCTTTTGTTCCATCGTCCTGCCAGCGGTGCTCAATGTCTGGAATTGGGAAAGTGTAGCTTTGCACACACAAAAACAAAACGTCCACGGACAAAAGTAGAAATGTTATTTAATAATGAAGAAACTAAGAAAAGCTATTTTATAAATTTCTTCTAATTATTAAATATTATACTTAGTCATCTAATACTTATTGAATCATGTTTAGAATGTTTTCTGAAATGTTAAAGAGTTGATTGCTAAGTACAAAAAATATTAAAATTAATTAAAAAATCAAATTTAAATTTAAGTAACTAATTATATATATATATTCCTTAAATTGAAAAATGATACCTGACACGGGAATCAAACCCGGGACCTTTGGGTTTGATCACCATGTCATTTTTTTCAATTTAAGATATTTAGACGTGGTGATAACCATAATTTATCAAATATAATAACGTTGCTATTTAATCCATAGATCTCATGGTTTCATTCTTGATCGTTTCAAAATCTTACCTGAAAACTTGACATATCCTGTCCTTTTATCGTCCATTATATCAAACAAGGTTCGCATCGCTACCACAAATTGTTTCGGCAGGCCGTCCAGTGTTGGTGACTGCGTATGAGCCATTGTTGTGTAAATTATCTAAAATTATCCAAAATAATTAATGCTGTAGTAAGATAAGTTTAAAATTAGCTGAAACTATAATAGAAACATCGAGCGATGGAGCGATTCAAATGTCAGATTAATGTTTCAAAAAGTCACTAATCTTTCGACCTATCAAATATGGAATTTCAAATATTCTTTCTCAAACAATTTAATTTTGTTGTACTGTATAAAAATTTAACTACTGTTTGGTTTTTTTTTCTAAATACAAGTTAAGATTATATATTAAGAAGGCATACCATAGGTAGAAATTTGGGAGAATTTAATGCAGAAGCTTCGTAGTTGTCAAAGGTGATATTTGTTTTGAAGCTTCACATGATCCTATTATTTGTGTGGATCGAGTGATGAAGCAAATATATGAAGGTAGAGTGTGTGAATCAAAAGAAAGGGGTAGGCCATGTAAGACGTGATTAAATGTTGTACACGAATGTGTGAAAAAGAGAAATATTAAGAGTTTTAAGAATAAAAGAGTCTGTATGACTCGGTGTGTGGATGTTGTTGAAGATAAGGAAGTATGCAAGGATAGGGAAGTGTGGAGAAAGTTACGGAGTTGTGTATTTATGTATTGGGAAAAAACAAAGAAAATAATTTTCATACAAGTGTGATATACGGTATTATACTCGAGTTTGCTTCATATAAATTCATTAGTATAGGCTACGCTCAAAAAGTTTCCAATCAATGGTGCTAGGCCTATGTCCGTATTATTGTGACCATTTTGAATAATAATGCATTTGAGTAGTGATATAATACATAACCGAGAAAAAAAATTCCGGGAAGCAAACAGAAAAAGTTATTTACCTGAAACTTTTGAGTTTGATACATGTTTTCTTTTAAGTGAAATAATAATTTATAACCCAAGTCAAATTTTAAAATTACTTTTAGTAATAGGTAGAATTTTATATTTCCCAAATTCGAATGTTAAACATTTTTTTCAGATCTTGAATCCAAATACGAATCTTTAAAATGTACCTGTACAAGTCAATATAACTTAATTTATTTTACAAATGGCTTGAAATGGTTATTTTAGGTCAAAGTCTTCATAATACTATCAGAGATTTTTATAAATCTTTAATACCATAGGATTTGAGATATTTGAGCCTTCTATATATAATTATTTATATAAAATAGTTAGGCTATGTAAAGATATATACAAGTTAATCAGTTAACTCAGGGCTAAACTATAAGAAAGTGTTGCAGGTGAAATTAAACAAAATAAACTATTACAAGTCAGGTAGTATGAATAGAGTAAAGACTAACTTGCCATCATGCCCGTCATGCAAGAAATAATTTTCTTCTTTATTTTTGTACAGTAATTTTGAGTTTAATGTATTAAAATATAATATTAAGTGGCTGATGTAATTAACTAATAAGTTATGTTTATTTAGTCAATTTAACTCCTGATATTTTAAAGGTCCAATACTGGTCTAAAAAAGAGGCTATTTATGATATAGCTTAGGGCCTACAATATTATACTAACATAGGCCACCTATAATAGAACTTTCGACCCAATGAATAAAACTAAGGAAATTCATATTTTTAGTAAAAAATCAAATCTTCCGAAAAGAGGCCTTCTTTTTTACTACACAATACGCATGCATTAATTACACTAATATGTTAGGGATGGAGGTTGGATTTAGATAAAGTGTACCCGTATTTTCTTGGATGTACAATGTAAAACCATTTAGTAAAAATCACCCTCTAGACACCAGAACAAGATTCAAACACCAATTTCCCCATCATCGGCAGTCTAATTTATTGCAAGTGACGCCTTATACCACCAGACCTGCTAAATATACCGCGTGTAATTTTGTTTGTTTAGTGGATTTATGATATGGATGAAAGTGTATGCAATCAATTAAATAAGAAAAAGAAAAAAAACTGTTAAAATGACTCAAAATTGTCCCCTTGAAATAAACTTCTAGCCAACATTTAATATTTTGAAGGTTGCTAAGCTTTTTAACTAGTTAAAGTAATAAGTATGATTTTACACTCACATATCATAACTTCAAAAGTTATTGGTATTAAAAGTGAAGAGGAAGCGGTTATTTAGTCAAGATTCTTGACATATGCCAAGTGTCACTTATGTCACAACAGTATTTGCACTGCCATTGTCCATGTATTGACCTTAAGACTAAACAAAAGAATAAAACTTTACTCGATTACTTACATAATTGAATAATAGCACCGTCTTACTTTACACAATAAATCAACTCAACTCATTTTATTTAAATATAATGTTTATAAAACATGAAATACAAGTAAACTATTTGTTTTGTTTTCGTAACCTTAAGACCACGTGACATTGATGAAGGTATAACAACTACTTTTGAAACTTACCTTAACGTTAACGGAAACATTTTCCTAGTTAACTATAAACATTATTACTCTAGTGGTGTATTTGGTTTCAACCATTTAAAGCTCGAATAATATTATTTTGAATTTTAGTTTATTTATTTAGCCCCGCATCTTACTACCCTTTCGGGTTAAACGCTTATGTACTAATTACTCTAATGTATTAAGAATTGGGAAGGTTATATTTAAAGGAAGTGATCCCGCATTTG
>CABEEJ010001047.1:162246-181244 GCA_901482245.1 Timema douglasi | reverse complement strand
CCCCCCCCCCCCCTTTCAAAAGAAATATATGTTGTGCACATACTATTGCTTAATAACTATGAAACATTTGAAGATGGGATGCAAATGGGTTCAGGAATTATGTTAGATTCAGTAAAAAAAAAAGGGGGTTCACCTATCTTTCCACTGTGATACGCGCTTACCAATGCCACATCAAAAGTCTCTTCCCAGGGCCACGTCAGATTTCTCCCCCCTTTGCCTAGATCACGTCAAACTTCATAAGTTCCCAAGACACGTCATAGACTTCAAACACCTTAAATATTCTCCAGGCTTCAAACACCTTAAATGTTCTCCAGGCTTCAAACACCTTAAATGTTCTCCAGGCTTCAAACACCTTAAATGTTATCCAGGATTTAAACACCTTAAATATTCTCGAGGCTTTAAACCCCTAAAATATTATTTTGACACAAGGTGTGACACCCCTTTAATATCTTCTCTTTGGCTGACTAACCAACAACTGACTGAAGTGTTGACAAGCTACTCTCTCTCCCCAACCCTCATTCCATGCAACATAAAGGATGGTATTGTAATTAGAATAGCTATCCCTATATCAGCTGAACATAAATAACTATTGATACCACAAAGACAATGAGTCACTGGCTCTCAATGTTTCAGCTTAAACTCCCCCTCAACTTTCCCCCTTAGGTGAGTAGCACATTCATGTGTGATTGCTTGGATTTGGAATTCCCTCTAATATAGTGCAAAGGACCAGGCTACTTTTAACCCGTCAAACATATAATCCCCGCCTACCCACTTGGCTAACAGGTCTACAGCCACCAGTTCTTTAAAGAGATTTACAATACTAATTACTATTCAATCTTATTACGACTTGCTATTTGAAGTTTTAAATAGAATATTCGTACATCTCTAGCGTTTATAGATGTTTAATTTTTTATGAAGTAGTTTTTGTCGGTCTTAAATACAAAACATATTTTTTGTGTTAAAAGGTGACAGAAAAATGAGTAAATTTTCTAGTGTGTTGTAATCCATTGAGTAGCAAAGGACATGGTAATGTAAGAAAGAATCTTAGATCTGTTACATCATGGATGAGAGAACTCTTCCCTGAGTTATATGAAAATACTAGAATTTGTGATAAATGCCATAAGTTACTTAGTGAGATGCGTAATAAGCAACAGTCTGTAGCTGAATACATCCAGTCTGAAGAAAAACGCCGACTTTTCATAAGACAGTTGTGATGTTTTAGCATTTACTAAACATACAGCTATTAAATGATAGTTTAGTTTCTTTGGGCGGTATGTCAATCAAGAAGAAACGTCTTTCGGAAACTAACTACTGTATTAAGAAACTGAATAAAGTGAATGAAACTATTAAGAGTATAATTTTTACACAAGTGAGTCCAAGATTGGGTAAAATTTGGCAGGAGTTAGGAGTAACAAATTACATGGCAAGAAAGGTAAGAGCTTGTGAAAGAAAAAGGTGTTATGTCATTACCTAATCCAAAACCAGGAAAAAGCTTACCTAAAGAAAATGTGAACATTATTGAACAATTTTATTGTGATGATGCTGTTAGCAGAACAATGCCTGGGAGAAAAGACTTTGTTTCAATGAAAATAGATGGGAACAGGTGTCATGTTCATAAAAGACTCCTACTACATAATCTTAAAGAGGCTTACATGCTGTTCAAATATAATCATCTAGAAATTACCATGGGATTCTCCCAATTTGCTGATCTACGACCTGAGAACTGTGTATTCCCAGGGTCAAGTGGTACACACATTGTGTAGCTTATGATCAATTACTGCAAAAGATATGCCAATTTCTGATTACAAAGATTGTTTATCCAAAGTAATTTTTAATCCACCTTTACCAGAGTGCTAATTCAGAAACTGTGAATATTGTCCAGGGTATAGTGAGTTACGCAAATATCTATGACAGTATCTTTGTTGACATGATAACATACAAGCAGTGGGTCACAGTGGACCGTTCAAACTTGGAAACCGTTTAAAAAGCGGTGGATGAATTTTTGTATTCCTTATTTGAAAAACTTAAAAGTCTTCTTAGTCAGTCTTTCATTGCTAAAGAGCAAGATAATTTATTTTCTGAGAAGAAAAAAATATCTACAAGAAACTGCATATTTAGTAGTTTGTGACTTTTCAAAAATTTACTCATTTGTTCTTCAGGACTCAGTACAAGAGTTCCATTGGAACACCGAACAATCCACAATTCATACATTTATTTATTATTTTAACTCTCAGAAGAAACACACACAGTTAAACATGCAAGTTTTGTGATAATCTCAGAGTGCCTTCAGCATGATACAACAGCAGTTTTTACATTTCAGAGAAAGCTAATCAAATTCCTCAACACTACTTTTTCGCCACCGAAAAAAAAATCATAGCTTTCAGATGGGGCAACACCACTGTATACAAATCACGTACTAATTTGAGTTTACATCACCAGGACTATAGATACAAAGCAGAATGGGACTTCTTTGCCACATCACATAGTAAAAATGCTTGTGATGGTTTAGGGGGAGCTGTAGAGTCTTGTTGCTAGAGCCAGTTTAGAGAAGCCCTATGCAGAGCAAATAATGACCCCGACATTTATATGAATGGACAAGTCACAATATATATAAGTAATGACATTAATGTTTGTGACAATAGAAGAATATGAAATTTAGATATTTTTGCAGGAGAGATTTGCAAACTCCAGATACATTCCTGGAACACCTAATCTTTACTGTGTCATTGTTTCAATCAGAGAAACTGATAAAGGTTTATTCTTCAGCAGAGGGGTTTAGACTGGAAAGTATCACGCAAGTTAAAGGACAGCTAGAAAATGGATGAAATATGTGGATTTATTACTTGCGTATTTGATGGACACTGGTGGTTGGAATGTGTTCTCTCTGTAAATGAAAACACTGATGAACTCAAAATCAGTTGTCTACATCCACATGGACCAGCTCTATCATTTGTTTACCCACAAGTTCCTGATATTTTAGTAGTGCATGTGTCATCAGTTCTCACAAAAGTTGGCCTCCCGACTGCAACTGGTAGAACATATGTTTTGACGAAAAAGTAATTTCAGCTGTTCAGTCAACTGGATACATATAAAAGGAATAACTAATATGCCCGTGTGTTTAAAGTGTAAAAATGTCATCTTCAAATGTTGCATAGTTAATAAGTAATAGTATACATACAATATTTTTTTAAAGAAAAAAAAACTGTTTTTGAGAAAATGGCCGACAAAATGGTTATTGGAGTTTTTTTTCTTAATATAATCAAGTAACATCTCATATGAAAGAGCTATTAAAGACCTTTTCAAAAACACTTGAATCAATTCTATAGATGCCCAGGTTACTGAAATGTTAAGTTAAAAAGATAGTGACAAAATTGGTTGAAATCACAAATTTTGCACCTCTATAACCTCATGAATAAAAAAGATATGGACATGAAATTTTACATAGGCATATATCTCCAATGGTTCTTTTAATATGCCAAATTTAAAAAGAATTTTAAAATGTGAGGTTAAGGACCTTATTGACTTGACTTGGAATGACCCGCATGTACATGCCCTACAGTAGCTTGAGTTAAAATTGTTAAGGAGAGATTGATGTATTTTATAAAAGATTGCAAAGTACTGTTATTTAAACAGAAATATTGTTGTTCTGATCTTGAACTGAAATATATTTGAATGTTAGTCAATTTTTAAATGTAATTATTACAAACCAAATATTATAATAAAAATAATGTTATCCCAATTGGGGAAATGGGGCGGACGCGCCTTTGTGCCCTAAGGACAAGCCACTCCTGGAATACCCCAAGCTAAAATAAGATGTTTATAATAATTTGTCTCTAGTTTGACCACTCATAAGAACAGAGTGGAACAATGCGACCATGTAGGGATCTAGCCAGGCGTCCAAGATGTGGCACCTATGCATTGTGTTTCTCCAGGAGAAGATTCCATCTTCTATGATCACAGCAAGTCTCGGACAAAGACGAGTAAACTGGGGGAGTTGACCCTTGACCTTGTGGGAAAACATTCCTCCCATACAGCTCAAAAGATGATGAGGATACCTTTTTGTTCCCCAACCTTGGATATTTATTATCTGTGGTATCATCAAGATACACAACTTTATAGAGGTCGGACCAATCATGATTAGTTAATATGTTATAGTATCATCAAGATACACTACTTCATAGAGGTCGGACCAATCATGATTAGTTAATATGTTATAGTATCATCAAGATACACTACTTCATAGAGGTCAGACAAATGATCAAAACAAACAAAAGTTTTAACACATAAATAGGTATCTTTTTCAATGAATTAAACAAAGAGTATATATACATATAAAAACCTAATTTTATTTTATTCAGAAAAGCATAAAACTGTAATATATATTACTAATAATATAAGATTTCACTTGTTTGTTGGTTATAATAAAAAATATAAGTCAATACCATCACTAAGCCTGATATTAATATATAATAAATAAACAATACTGATGCAAAAACTTAGAACTAATACAAGTTATTTATTATGAAAGTTTGCACTAAATCTTAAGAAAAAAAGAAGAAGATACATTTCTAGTCTACAGTCACATTTTACACCAAGCAAATACACATAAATGTGAATAGAGAGTCAACAGGGAGAAAACCAACAGAATCGAGACATTGCAATTTTAACAAAGGTAAATATAATTTGTTTGTTGTGCTTATTCAAATTTGACTTACACAATTATTTAGGTTAACATTACATCTTTTCTTGGTAGTATACAATATAAAAATAAGACAGTTTAATTAAAATTACTTTTTAGAGCATAGGAAGGGGGCGGGGGGGGAGATTATTTTTTGGGAATAGCTTAAAAACCTAGTAGTGCCAAACACTGTATTTTACCTAATTGTAGACCCAGTTACATTAACAACTTTAATTTACATTTCAGCTATAAATGAAGCTCCGGGCTACTTTTAGAGCACTGGCTACAAATTTGTTTTAAATCAGTGACGGCTGAATAGCCAGGAAAATTGTGTAGTGTGAGGCACACAAAAATTTCTCAGAATACGCATGTCCTGACCGCAATTAAGTCAGTCCTCGCCTGCCATCACATCCTTGGCTACTATTCAGTCTAATACAGTAACAAAATTTCCGATTTAAATCGGTGGCATTTAAAAGTGACAAGAACTTTTTCAAAATAATCCGAGGAAGACTTGATTGCACACCTATTTTTATATTGCAATAACTCTAATAAAAAAGAAGTTTTGAATATTTGTACTGTTTCATCAAGATTAATATAAGGAAAACATTTTTAGTCAAAGTGAAAATTTAATCCGACTAACTTAAGGGAATGTTCAACATTTATCTTTTGTTGTGAGGTGTAAAAAAAAAACTGTGAACGAAACAAGTTATATAATTGAAATTGGCTAGCATAAATTAATTTATTTTACTTTAGAGAAATGTTAAGCAGAAAAAAAAAAAACCAATGCTTTCTTACTCTGCCACACATCGATTAACTAATAATTATAAATTAAAAATACTTGAAATAAACTGCTAACATAAATTAATTTATTTTACTAGATGAAAAATGTTTAGCAGGCAAAAAATTAATGAGCTCTTGAAAAATCTGTTGTAAAATAATTTTTAGTCATCTATCCTAAATCTGGTCCAAAGTCCATTTTGGAGCCGCGAGAATGCTTTAAGGTAAGCCGAACCCATGAAGGAACTATGAAAATGGATTGAAATTATTTTTTTTCACACTTAAAATGTCCTGAAGCATATTTTAATATTTGACATTTCATTGATTTTATTATTTTATTATTCTTTAGGCGTATAACCCGAACGGGTAGTAAGACGCAGTGCTAAATATTATTATTATTCTTTAAAAATATACACAAAACATATATAAAATGTTTATCCTAGATAAAATTTGGTCAATCAACTAAATATATTATTCTGATGGAAATGAGGAGGTAATAGTTAAATTATATTCATTAGCTAATTCATGACTGGCAGAAAGCTTTGGATATGAAAATGTAACTTTGTTTCCTGATATCTTGTCTAGATAATTAACCAAGAAACTAAATAAACAATTCCATTTAATAAATACTAATAGTCATATTCAGGCACAAAAATGCCTAAATCAACTTTCTTGCTTCTCCAAATTACAGTGTTTGTGATAGTTAAGTCATTTTGTGGTTTTTGTGCAAATCTACAGCTCAAAACCTTATTTTAAATATCGCTTTACACAACACCAGGAACCTTTCCATAATTATGTCCATACATTAATCAATTAATGTATACAATGATTATTTTCAATTGTAGGAAATCGTTTCCAAATGTATTTTAATAAATTTTAAACAATATTTTATTATTATTAACACTTAAAATGTCGGACAAGAATAGACAGACCTCTTAAAGATCTGCCTAGAATTTGTATAACGCAACAATCTCAGCATGATATGATTCTTGTGTATTTCAAATAATAGTTTTCACAGCCAAACACAAAAATGTTAAAAAATAAGTAATTAGGGCTATGACGTGATTGGGCTGATTCACTTGTCAAAGTTAAGTGCATTGATCAACAAAGCCATTGATACAAATGTTCATTGTGAGTCCAAAAATATTTTAAGAATTTTATTAAAAAAATAATTATATGTCTTCTGTTTCTTTAGAGGAAAAGAACCCAGAATTTTTCAATGCATTTTAGTTAGAGAAATTTGTCAAATGCATCAGAGAAAGTCAAACATTTGCAAGCCCTAACATAACATTAGAAAGCCCCCCCCCCTCCCAACCCACCCCATTTCCATTTTATATTTCAAGGCTATGTGAATATAGGGAAAGTTAATGAGGAATATTCAATACAACACATTTAATAAGTGATTAAAAATGTATTAGTAGCAGTACCACTGTTTTTTTAGCATATGTTTTTCTTAAATGGGAAACAGGGGTTGGACTTCGTCCAGTTGGTTTGTTTATTCAGAGTGATTTGTTTTCTTCTCTGAAGACAAATGCCATTCAGTCTCCCTAAGGGATGTATATAGTCGAGAAACAGAGGTCGACCAATCTCCAAATCAAACTGAACTGCTTGTTACATGTATACTGAGAGATTCGCATAAACATACACAATATTGTGACTAAGTTTATTCCTCGGGATTGAAATCAGAATTGATTTGGTAAAATCAAAATTTTATCCATAAATAAAGTAGATGTAGCAGTATGATGCTCAATTGTTCATAAGTAGCATAGGAATGGTTAATTTTCATAGTTGTGTTAGCATTTCCACTCCAGATGTGGTGGCAAGACCACTGCTAGGCAGAGCTAGCATATATTTAGGCAGTCGTGCTGTTGACTTAGTGGTAGGTAGCACAAATCAGGAGACCACCAACTTGTTCATTGGTTGTATTGTGTCACGTTTTTATAATAATACAGGCAGACCACCGAGGATGCCAAGTTGTTCAATAGTTATGTTGTGTCAAGTGTTCATAGTAAATATGGAAAACGACAATGAAGTAGACATAATACTGGATCTTCAAGTAAGGGTCGGTACTCCGAACCATGGGATCAACAGAGCAAGGTTTAATGGGCCCGGCACAAAATGGCTGATTATTGCAAAAGAGTTGCAACAAGAAGTACAGTAGTTACAAGCCAGTAAGGAGAAGCAGTCATTACATGCTAGCAAAGGAGGATAGTCATTATCATCCATATGCAAGCTGAATTAAAGATATTAAAAAAGCCTTTATAGTTCTGTCCATGGCCAATGTATGGTCAAAAAGTGCTGTATGGTGCATTCATTCATAGAGTTGTGTCTGCTGTAGGCAGAAATTTGTCATTTCAATGGCTTATAAGTACTCATTCAAAACAGTTCAATGTTATACCAATATTTACCATCATTATGTGCGTTATAAGTACATTATTTATTATCGAAACAGTATGGCATTCAGCAAGAATACCACCACTATTTGCTTTGTAAGTACTGTACATTATTTTATAACATAACCTTTAAACCTCTCACCAATATTTATAAACATGATGTATTCCTACTAAGTATCTTTGTTCATCAAAAACTATATAAATTGAGTAATATACAATTAATTCAACAAATTACACCAAAGTGTTTGGAAGATTTGCAATTTAATTTTGAAACTAAATTTTGAGCCATGAAATTTTTGTTGAGTTCCTCTTCTACTGGCCGATTCAATATAATCTACAATGTTGGTTGAATGCTGTTGTAAATATTGATCAAGAGTGCTTTTAAATGGTTTTGGAGATTTTTGCAAATTTCATAGCTTTTAATGATATTTTCCCTAACATTACAAATTTCTTGATATCCGTTTTCTAGATTGAAACCTTGATCAAACATATGCATTATATTATTGAACTAATATATTTTTAGGTTTTTTTTCCCCCACAACCATTGACAGAGGCATACAATTAAAATATTTGCAAATCAATCAGCCCAATTTCACAAATTATCCCAATTAAACTTTTAATGATTATACTCTTAAATTAGATAACATAACCTTCCCTTTGATATGAAGCCCAAAACACATTCACGACACAAATACCCCCAATACAACTTTCATTTTGAAGCAACTTGCCTATTTCGATTGTAATATTTATTAAAAGCATGAAAACAGTTTCATTTAAATTTAATATTGTTTCCTCAAAATAAGGAATAAGTATCATAGTTTCAGGCCAAAACACTGTATTATGCAGACGTATAACCAATTAAAAAATATTATGAGATGAATTAGTTATATTTTAAATATAATAATAACCTATTGCATATATAAAGTGGTATGATGTACATTGTTTCTTAATAAAAATAAATTTATAATATTTTTTATTTTATCTGTACTAACTTATTCTGAAGTAAAAATGTATAAAAGGAAACACTGCTATCTTCTAAATCGGTTTGTTATTTTAGGATTTGTAGTATTTTACTTATAAACATTATGTTAGTTTGTATTACTTGTCGAGTGAATAAAACTTTCTAAACAGAGCTTGCAAAATGAAGTGAACATGACATTAGCTTAAAAAAAATTACAAACATTCAAATAAAGCAAATAAACCATTTGACACTTTCAATAGAAAGTAAAGAGACTTAAGAGGTCAATCCAGTAAGTTGTTCACTTTGAAAATACAGTCAACCCTCACTAATCCAGTAACAGTTAATCAGAATGTTGGCTAAATAAGAGCAATGAACTAGATTAACTACATGAATCTACAATTAGGAAGATACTTCTTAGTTCCACAAGAGATGGCATAGATGTTGTAATTAATTATATTGACTCTTAAATAAATAAATAAAAAATTGCAGGAGTGTTATGAACACCTAAAGATTGTGAGGAAGATCCCAATTAAAGAGGAGCAGCAGAGGTTTGTTTGTACAAAATAGACAGTTTCTTCAAACCTGGATTATTACGTTCAAAAATAAGTACAATTTGTTTAGTCTTCCATCAATAAATAAATGTAGGCCTATTATCTTTTAATAATTTTAAAATAAGGCTCTAGTGTTTGTTTTCACCTATATAATCACATTTTCTATTTATTTATTTTTTAAATCTTTTAAGGTTATATTTTCCTACACTAATCTGCATTATCACTTAATCCAGATTACCTTTATACCCCCAATTAATCCGGATTAGTGACGATTTACTGTATACACAAGAGCATAGCATCGATAGAAAGGGTTGCTTTGTGATTGCTTTCCAATCGATTTCAACCTTCTGAGCATATTGGAATATCAAATTAAGGGCTAAAGATATGTGATCTGTAGTCAAATATCACAACGAAAGGGTTAAATGGATGTAATGGAAACAAGTCATTTGCTATAGAGAATATGCTATTATCAATTAATTATAAAAGTACTTAATACCATTTAAATAATATAAAATTTAAAAAAATAATGAAAATATTGTGCTACAAAAAACTAAAATAATACACCAAGAGCCTACATTGCTTAAATAAATAACAAAAATGTATGATCTCTGCCATATTTTCTAAAGAATTAGGCCCTCGTTTTAAATAATTTTATTAACTATGGGTGCAACTAATTAGTTACTAAAATAAATAGCATAAGTTGGCTAAGTTGTAAAGTTAATTGGCAAGGGTTAAGCAGAGCGCTTTCTAAGTTTTATTGATAAAAAAAATTGAGTTATCTTTAGTTCACAGCCCATCTTAAATAGTTTACTCAACAGATTATTAATTACATTTTGTAAATAAATGAAGGGGTGCCTCTATAAAAAGGCTGTAAATGACATTTGACCAACTTTTCAAGAAAATGGGGGGAAAAAAGTTATACTTATAACTTATTAAAATGTTCTTACTATTTTAGCTCATAACACTTACTTTTTAGAAGCATCACTTTAATTTTGTAAAGCTAGGTCAGAATATTTAATTAGTAATATCATTCAATATCAGGGTTGACACTATTTTTTTTAGTATGATATATTCTCTGTGTTTTACAGGTTTTCCTAAAAGAAATTCTCATTTTTCCAGATAATTTTAAGTGGAACGGAGGAATAAAAGTTTCATTTTTCACCGAATTCACTGATATGAGGTAAATGCGTTGATGATGAAATATTTGCAGTTGTTATAGCAGTCCAATGTATCAAGGAGAAAAAAAATGGTGGGCAATGAACTAACGCGCAAAGTTCTTCAGTTTACTTTCCTTCTATGTAATGCCTACTATTTAAGGCTTGCAGTTTAATGTGTCAAATTTCTAAACATTCCACTTAGTTTTATAGTGTTTTTTAAGAAAATCTGTTTTCCTGTTGTCTGATATTTTTGCAATCATAAAAATGTGTTAAGAAAAACTGTATTTCAGTTACAAAAGTTACCAAAACTACTTACACACAAACACAGAGTGGTGGCCAAAATTGTGGACATTTATTAAAAAACTTTAGGTTTTAAAACTTTGCAGGCTTATAGGAAATGTTATGTTTCACTAAATGCAAATATTTGCATACCAATAATTAAAAGATACTGTAATACTTAATTAAACACACAAGAAAAACAAATACTACAGTTCAAAAAAGTTATGGTCACTTTAATGTATAAAAACAACCACCACAGGTGTGATTCAGTTGAGACACAGATGCAAGATAAGAGCAAACCCTACAGGCCGAACAGTCTCTTTGTTCTAGTGACCAATCAAATGGCAGTGTCTGTGATGCATCATGACTTGTATCAAGCTGGGAAAAGTCAGTTTTGCTGTTTGTTCTCTAGGAGAAAGGCGTTATCAGTGTAGGAGATTTTAGTATTTCTATAAATTTAAACTGTAAAATAGTAACTAAAGCAATGGCACCAAAGAAAAAAGTTAAATTGTTATTTGGTAGTGATGAGCGAGAATATGTGAGACAACGAGTGGACGAAGAGCTACATCCTGACTGCATGGAGGCAAATGTAAAGCACCCGACAAAAGATGGCAAAAGATGATGTTGACCACCTTACTGTAATCGACGGCAAGCTGAACACAAGAAAACTACATGAACACCATCCTGAAGCCAAAAGTGATAACTTCCATCAAACTGATTTTTCAGCAAACTTCACCTCCCTGCCACACAGCACAAATACGCAAAGAGAAGCTCACAGCCAAGGCCATGCCATTTGTTAACCCGACCAGGGAAAAAACCCCGATCTGAACTCAAGAGAAAAAGGCAAATAATTGCTTTTACGTACCATGTCATAGGGAAGGTAGAGCTTCAAATACTTGTTGGCTCAATGAGACATCACTGTGCTGTTGTTTTTAACACTGAGTCTATCCTACTATATACTGAGAGTACAGTGCAATAGCAAATATCTTAATTTATTGAAATGTAGTGTGCATTTGCAGTATTTACAGCATAATTTCTTTGGATTGCAGACATATGAATTCTGTTTTCTGTATTGAATTCAGCATTAAATTATCTTTCAAATGATATACAAACATATGCATTTAGTAGAACATAACATTTCCTATAATCCTGCAAAATTGTAAAACATGACATTAAAAAAGTGGCCATGATTTTGGTCGCGCGCGCGTGTGTGTGTGTGCATATATATTCATGTGTCCTGCAACTGCCACTTTTGTTCAGTAGTATCAATACCTATTGAACAGTAGTAAATAAAAATAGATTAGAATGTTGATTGCAAAAAAATGTGTTTGTATTTTCTAAACTGTTCCTCGTACCATGTTCTTATTTTATATTACTTAACTAATGTTGCTAAATAAAATAGCTGATCATTAAAATGTAGAGCGGTTTAAATCAATAATATGGTTTTAGTCCCTTTCTAAATATGAATATCTATTATCCACATTGTTTGCTGTTAAAATTATAAACCAGATGTATATAATTAACATATATATGTTTAATACTAAGTGCAAATATACAAACTTTTGATTAAAATTATCAACAAGACAAACAAATGCAACCTATTTAAAGACCAAAAATTGTGTACAGCAAAAGATGCTTATGAATGCAAATAAATTAACATATGAAACAATGATAGAATGGGTGTGTTTAAATATTTTTTTATTTCAAACTAACTCTTTATCTCAATATTTGTAAATTATGCTTAAAAGATATTATAAAAAGTGAGTTAAAAAATTGTAAGGCAATTTTTTGCCGTTCTTTCTTAACCCGAATATAAATTTTGGAGCAAATGATTGAAGTGTGTTTGATGATTAAATAAAGTTTAAATAAATTTCTCATTTATGCCCCTATTGAATTTCTACTTACTATTTTCTACAAATACAGGGTGGCTACAAAACATATTTTACAAAATTCCCTGACTTTTCCAGGTTTTCCAGGCAACATTTTTCAATTTTCCCAGACTACTTTTTTCCAGTTTTAATGGTGGATGATGACTTTTGTTTTTATTGATCACATATTAAAAAAGTTTGTATCCACTAAACATAAACGATTTTATCAGTTATTTTAAAAATTAAAATGTTACTTTATTTAGGTATTATTAACTTTTGGTTTTAGTGTTTGGTCGCGAAATTAATGGGATATTTTTTTATTCCCTGACTTTTCCCTGTTTGTAGCCATCATGAAATACAAAGGAAAACTCCTGGTTCCAATAATATGCACTGGTGAAAGGCTCATATATTTAGCTAGAGTTCCACAGTCAATTAAGAATAAACAAGTTTCCCACTTTTCCATAGTTATGTATTACAAATTTCAAGATTATATTATTTAAAAGATTAAAACCATGACATGAATTGTTGCCTTGCTTACATGCCACTCTATGAGCCAGCACTCTTATTAACCTCTAGGCTAAAGAATAACTTCAGAATTTATTTATTCCTAAAAAAAAATGTCAAAACCTATCAGTATCACGTAATTGTGTGAAATTATCCCCCCCCCCCTTCTTTTTTATTTATTTGAGGTAGGTATTTAACATGCATGTATGCAATTAATCTTTTCTTCGAAGCACCTGATGTAATTTTACAACAGTCAAATGGTGTTAAGGCCAAATATAAAACAAACTTTTATCTTAGCTAAAACAGTTTGCATCGGCAGAATACAATAATACAAAATATTGGCAGATATAGATTATAGTGGATTTATATTTTTATAGTTTGTCTTCCCAATAAGACTAGTAAGCAACATTTCTTAAATATTCTGTCCAAGGACTCAATGACAAGTATTTTGTCCAAAGATTTAGGTTATATTTTTGAATAGGTTGATCTTTGACCTTCAAACTTCATAGCATAGTTTGTCAATGTTGATTAATTCTGTAAATTGTAATAACTAGAGATTGGATGCTTGAATCAGTCAATACCTAAAATTCTGTGAAAACCACAATTTTCAAGGGATTCAAAAGAACCCCAATAATATATCTCAAATCCAAATCTGAAAGCCTGAACTTTATTAAATCATAAAGTTAATGTAATTAGTAGATCAATTATTTAATCATATATTTGGGAAAATATTACATTTTAGTTTCCTTTAAAAAGAGCAGTGGCTCTCAACCAGTATGCCTTGGCACTTTAGTTTGCCAAGAAATGTTGGAAGTATGCTGCCAAAATGTCCTAAGGTTTAACTTAACAAACCATCTTGTAATAAATCTACTACTGGTTCCAGGTTTAAGCCTCCTAAAGTGTTATAGCAATATAACAATAGCTGTTTAGCTTTCAGTTTCACTTGGAATGAAGAATGGGACCGATCAGTTTAAATCTGTATCTTTTTTTGTAGAGAACGCCTGAGCGATGACACAATGGTTTCAAGCAAAATTATTCATCATTTAACCACCAAACATACTGGTGAATCCCAAAAACCATCATCATATTATTTTGAATGTCTTTTAAAATCACAACACAAAAGAAACCACTAAAATGAAAAAAAAAGTTTTAGATAGTGCACCTGAGGTATTAGTAAAAGTTGCTGAATAGGCCGCAAAAAAAACATGAAACCAAGTGTTATTGGGCCAGCTTGTCAGATAAATTATTGAAACTATAGTTTTAAAAGAAACTTAAGAGCAAATTTAAAAAGTGTCTTTGTCCAATAATACGAAAGGTCAACGATAAGAACACTGATAGTGATAGAAGAATACACTTATTGCATCTCCATACTAATAATTTTAATTTCTTTGCTAAATTTAATAAGAAAAGGTATGATATTACAACCCTCTAAAAGTGTGCCATGAAAACATTGTCTTCAACTAAATGTGCCCTAAAGTGAAAAAGATTGGGAATCCTTGAGCTATAGAATAAAAGAACAAAATTATAAAATAATTGCATAATCAAAGAGAAACAGTTTCCACGAAAAGTATTCAGAGTCTCCAACTTTTTCAAAGGTGCATTTGCCAAATTGTGTGTTTGGGTTCTTTAGTGTTTTTCTGTTTTTCTTATTAATGGGGAATATTTCCAAAAACTTGACATTACATGTGACTGTGAAAGTGATCAAACAGCATTGTGGAAAAGTGAAGTGTATGCGAAGGAATGAAGAGAGAAGTGTATTTGTTTTCTATCAAAGCCTAAACTTACCATACTTTCAGGTCAACTTCCTTCCATATCACTTATAATACTATTTTTGCAGGGTGTCCACAATGTTTTCACAAACCTTTCCCAAAAAATTAATTTCATGTGCTATGTTAAGTTAATAAACAAAGTTTAATTTTGTTTATACAATTATCAATTTTTATATTTTAAAAAAAATTGAGACTTTTAAATATTCAAATTTGGATTTGAGATTCAAAATAAAATGTTAGGTAAAGATTCAGATAAAATATCCAACCCACAAGTTTTGCCTTAACATTTATGATGTGAGCTTAATAATTATTATGAAAGTTAGTAGGCCATATCTGAAAAGGCATATTATAATTAATGTAACCATGTAGCTAGAATTTTTGAGATGAGCTTATTTGCAATTGCAGCAAGTTGGCTGCGTTTCTCAGGTGTCATTTCTATGTCTGGTTCAGTGTCAGAGTTTAGGGTTTGACTCCCTGCAATGTGTCAATCTGTGTTCTTACTGGCCTGTAGCTGTTGTTGAACCTTTCCTCCCAGAGTTTGGATTCGCCTCGACTCCAGGTGTGCCAACGTCTCCTGTGATGCGCTGACCTTAAGCACAGAGTTTTCAAGTTCTAGTTGTCCAATCCGCTCCATTAGCTCTGCAATCTTCTCCTTTAGCACCTCAACCTCTTCGCGTACCGCAAACATAAGGTGGCTTTTCACCAGATCCATGGCCTGCTCAATTTTGTTACCGATGGCCACCGCACTTGGTATAGGAACACTCTCAGGATTGACATTCTGCACCACCAATTGGTGACCATCGGGCAGTGGTGTGGGAACTGACCGTGGCATTGTTGGTGTCGAGATTGACCCTACTAAGGTTTGCACCGGTATGGTACCCTGACTTGCTGCCACCGAGTAAGCATGTGCTACTGCGCTGGGGATGGTGGTGCTAACAGCAGTGGGCACTTGCGTAGGGAATTGCTGGCTATTCGCGTCTTGTGCAACCAACTGCTGAGGCATCCCATATGGTTGTTGCATATAATTGATTTGCTGTGGCTGCATGAGTGTCTGTGGCTGGTGTACCCCACATGTCGGTTGATGGAGCCCCAATTGGCCTTGAGGCATGCTTGTCATGTGCTGGTGCACTGGGATGTTTATCTGCTGCTGTAGTTGCATTTGCTGTTGCTGTGGCAACACATGTCCAGGGTTGGCCTGATACATTGTGCCTGGTACCTGAGGTTGATTTAAGATCTGAACTCCTCCTTGCTGCTGTGGGATGTAGTACTGTTGCTGTGCTAGTAATTGTTGCTGTTGGTGAAACTGTTGTTGTTGCTGCTGCTGTTGGAGCTGTTGAGCAGTTATCTGGGGCTGCTGCTGTTGTGTTGGGAATTGTTGGGGCTGCTGCAGTTGTTGTTGTGAAGGCATCTGCTGGTGGGACAAATGATGTTGTAACTGTTGCTGTTGCATCTGCTCTTGATGCATTTTCTGTTGCATCATCTGTTGTGTAAGCTGTTGCTGTGAGGTTGTCCCACCTTGTGCTTGCACAAGAGGCTGCATCTGTTGCAATGATTGGGTTGGCTGGGCAGCATAGCCCTGAGGAGGTATACTTTGTTGTTGTTGTTGTAATTGTTGAAAGTTGGCAGCTGCTAGGACTTGTTGCATCTGCTGTGGTGGTAGGCTCTGATGATGAATGTGCTGGTCGAGTACAGGCCCACCACCGCCTGCGGTAATGTTCTGCGTTGCTGGTAGTTGGGACAAACTCTGAGCTTGGTGAGGCTGTGTCGAATTCTGCACTGCCTGAGCCTGCTGCTGGGCAACATTTTGAGTTTGGGCCTGTTGTGCTGGAGCACTTTGTTGTGGCAATGCTGACTGGGGTATCACAGTTTGGCTTGCTGAAACAGATGGGTAATTCATGGCCGAGTTTTGACCAGAAGAAATGTTACCCAAGGGTGCTTGATGAATCACCATCACATATGGGTTACTTTCCTGCACCGAGGTTGCATTATCCTGCTTAACCTTTTGTGGGTCAACACTTTCAGGGCCTTGGCTAGCCATAGAGTCTAATGGCGCAGTTTTGGCTGCTATCTGTTGAGAAGTTGATTCTTTTACTTCTGGTGCCTTCATGCTAGTGGTCATCTGGGTTATGTGCTGTGATACAGACGTGTTACTGTCCGAGTAGTCCAAACATGTCCACCTGCCTCGTTTGAAAGGTCCTGTTTTTTCTATATTTACTACCTTGAAACGCTCACTACGAGCAGGATGTGTTCGAGCGTCTTTCATATCAAGTTGACTTCATTTTCTCTTATCTGTAACCAAAAAATATAATATAGACCAAAGAAAAAGTGTTCCTTAGTATGGCCCAATTTGTCTTAGTATACACCAAAGGTAGTGGTGTTAGGAGATAATTAATTAGTTTAAACTTCATTGATTACAAGATTTTAAAATGTGTTTCTAAGTTATATGTAGTGAGTTTTAATAAATACTTACAGTTGTACAATTTTCCCCAACCCAATAAAATATATTTTTAAGGTATTGGGCTTACTGAAAAAATCACCAAAATCTAAAATGAATTGTAAGAAATTAAGGAATGGTCTAGCTTATAAGATAGGGCCATGTTGTAATCGGTCAATGTGAGACTGCTACTTTTCAGGTACCATTAAACAAAGTGTATGATTAGAGTAATTAATATGACGTTTAGTGTATAAACAATTAAGATTTACACCAGCATCGATGGCGTAGTTAGCTAACACACTAGTTTTGTGTTAAGCTAGACTACCAAAGACTGGGAGATTGAGGTTCGAATCTCGTTCGGGTGAACTTCCTCTATATTCAATCTTCCCAATTCCTAAACTAATAGCGTACTTAGTACTTAAGCATATAACCCAAATGGGTAATAAGACACGGTGATAAGTATAAAAATAAGTATTAAGATTTAATTCTTTACAGTTATTTAGTGACAAAGTGAAATTAATAAAATAGTGTGTTTGATTTTAATGATTCTTAAATTGTATTTTGTCTTTACAAGGTAAACAAGTTAGGCGTATATTAAATCTGGCTATACATTTTTTATTTAAATTGAAAAATGACACCTGGACACAGGAATCTAACCTAGGTCCTTTGGCTTCGTACGCCAATGCTGTTACCACTGAGCTATCCAGGAGAATATGTTTAGAAGTGGCTATAACTGTAATTAGAAAATATATCTTAGCTATTTAATCCAACATTCTATGATCATTTGTACAACTGTCACTGTACAATTGTAAACAAAATATCCTCCCGAGTTGAAGATGGCTGCGTTATTTGAAGTGCTACACCTCATTTTTTATTTGTTAAGGTGCTACAATACTTATATTTTTGTGTTGTCCTAAAATGTATCATACACACAAATAAAAGATTTGTGTTAGTTTAACAATTTTTATGTTTTAAGCTTTCACTGCCAGTCAGGCATCGATTAAAGTAAATCCATACTTAGGAAAAAATATATCAAACCTACTTTCTAGTAATGTAGCCAGGTTTGTATGGCTTTAAATAACATGACCTAACTTAGCTTAACTTAACCTCCCCTGGTGTTTCTAATAACATAAAAAGGTAAGTTATATAATGTAAATCTTGCTTAAAGCCTAACGTAGTGATTTGAACTTAAACCTTAAATTGAATGAACTGACAAGAGACAAAAATTATAAATAATGGCATAGAAAAAAACAATTGTGTTTTAAAAACTATCAGTATCTCAATATATAAAAAAAACAACAACAGAGTTTCAGGAAATGATGGACCAGCTGGTGAAGACAGGGAGAAGATATGGCATGAAGATCAATATTGAGAAGGGAGACCTGGTGGTCTAGGGGTAAGGTGTCAGACTTCTGTGCTGGCGGCCGGGGTTCAATCCTCGGTCCCGGCACAAATTTATCTGATTACCAAACCCTTCCTTCACCTCTGACAAGACATCTTGTGAATGTGGGGAATGCCAGGCCTCCACCGTGGTTCGGATTCCACGTTAAACTGTAGGTCCTCCATTTCATCTCACAATCACCCTACCATTACACATTAGCGTAAGTGCGTATAACCCGAACGGGTA
>CABEEJ010001047.1:128002-162076 GCA_901482245.1 Timema douglasi | reverse complement strand
TGTAAATTATTATTATTATTATTATTATCATTATTATTATTAGCACCGCGTCTTACTACCCGTTCGGGTTATAGGCACTTACGCTAATGTGTAATGGTAGGGTGATTGTGAGATGAAATGGAGGACCTACAGTTTAACGTGGAATCCGAACCACGGTGGAGGCCTGGCATTGGAGTTGTAAAACATTGAGCAGTTAAAGCACCTGTTAAGTCTACTAACAAAGGATCCCTACCGCACCAAGGAAATTAGGTCGAGGATCACTATGGCAAAGGAAGTTTTCAACAAGACGAGGTTACTGTTGACCAATAAGTTGAGTTTGGAGATGAGGAAGAAACTGATTATATGCTACATTTAATGCATTCTGCAAGTCACTTTCATTCTCAGCCATTAATACATCATCATCTGTACAGCATCACTGTCACATTCACAATGTCCAACTGTACACCAACCACGTCCTCATAAGCATCCCTCACACTTATCTATGAATACATTAAACCCTGTTCAATGCCAAACTACTACTACTTTTTGTTTAAAGCCCCCATTCACCCTAGAATATTCTTTAAGTCTATCATACACCACAATAATTGGATTTTCTAGTCATGCATTTACACCATTCTCTCCCAGAACATTTTATAACATACTCTTATTAGATGGTTATAATTATCAAATGCATCATTATTTAACATTGAAAAAATTAAACTAGCCCTCGGCGCGCAATGTTTCCCTCCAAACTGCTTTATTGTTACATATAAAAAAAAAATGGCCTAGGCTACTATGAGGTGTTATGTAGTTTCTGGTACCAATTAAATAGTAACTACTCTAGTTCTTCTAAGTAATTTTTAAGTAAACTTAAATGACCTCTAAAATTTCAAGCAAAATAATTGTCACTTTTACCTGTAGCCTATAAAATTCCTGGGATATTGAATTGGGTACCATCAGTAGGGGTTACCTATATTTCCTTAAGTTGACTGTATTAAATATTAAAACAATATAGTTGTTAGCGATTGCTGTTATACATAAACACACAAAAATATAATACAAAACTCCCAGATGGCAACCATTCAACAAATTCTAACAAAAAATTTGAAGGTAGAACCCTAGCCCCCCATAAAAAAAAAAAAATTAACAGGCTCTCATCACTGTAATGGTCTGTCTGCCTACCTACCAAATGAGATGGTAATTGGATGAAGCAAATCGTATCAAATAACTATTTGTTTTCTAAATTAATCTTTTAAAATGCACTTGAACAAATTAACTAAAATAAATTTAAATAGTGCCCTGCACGGATCAAATATTTATGATTAGTAGCTTTATTCCGGCCTGTGGCACATTTGCTGGTTAGTAGTCCGTGCAATTATTTTCCAAGATAAGTAGTTTATTAGCCTGCGAAGTAAAGTATAACAATTTGTCTGTGATAAGCGGCACCTTCTGGCGAGAAGTTTTTCAACTACATTGGCCAATGAGCTACCGTAACGAGCCTCTTATAGTCATTTAGATTATACATTTTCTAATGGTAAAAAGTATAATTATAAGCTTATGATGTAGAAAATATAAGCACTTTTATTTTAGTAAACCTTAATAATAATTAGTTGAATATTGTCTGCCAAATGGATTAAACTAGTATTTGTTGCTACCAAAACAGCTCCAATCCTTTTGATAAACAAAATCATTGTAACGAAAATTTATAGAAAGATAATAAATTGAATAATATATTGTCTGAGCATAATTTTTTCCTCTTTATTTTCATTCTTGGCAAAATAATGGTCAGCATAAGGAAAAATCTGAATATATATCACTTTTCTACTATTTTCTCTATTGACCTGGTAGACTCCCGTATTAAATAAAAACAACTAAGATGATAAACAATACATTATTTCATTTAAACTTACATGCTCTCAGTTAATAGTTACACAAAAAGGCCTGCATTAGTAGCCATTCAGTAATACACGCATGTACCGGTACTTGGGGAAACACAAATTATCGGTACTGTAGCTGTAACGATCGAATTTTAAGGAATTCCAGTTTCATAGAAAGGGCCCAGTGGCATATTAGAGCTGCAATTTTTCTTTATTTGGGCTTTAATTTATTACACCCAATCAACCATCTCCAGTCTCTGTGTTAATGTCATTTAATATCTGAGATAACTTTCTGACAATCTTTTTCACTTAATATATACATGATCCATATAGGTCAACTTAAAAACAAATTTGTGGGGTCCCAAGTAAATCTGCACTTAATTTCAATGAGTATTTAAGTATAACCATTTCTAACTCCCTTATAATTATGTTTTATTAAGCTCGGCTAGCTGTGATACCTTATTTATTTTATATAAGCTGAATGTGCCCTCGAACGCCTTTGTTGGTTTTTTTTACTTATGTTTAGGAATTCTGGATGTAACAAGCATAGCATATTACAAAGGAAGAAAATAACGTTTATTATAACACTCACCTCTTCACCCATGACACAAAACGTATGCTCCAACCCCACCCACGCACTGCCCACCATCAGATTGGAGAGAGTGGGGGATACAAACATTACGCTTTGCTGTAGTGACGTCACGCCTAAGAAACTAATGCAGAAGGATTGAAGCCAGTCCACTATATTCTGGGGCCTTCTGAATCAGCGTAGAAACGTCCAGTAAGACAACGCATACAACATGATCTCCTTCCCCCTTGCTCTCTCCACTATCCCCATGCCAACCCTTTGCTTCCTTCTCTGAGTCCACGTGATCTTGTTCTTGGGGTATATATTGACATGTTTAACCTATGTGGGTACTCTTTATACCACCAACTTCAGCGTAGGTAAGCAGCGCTATCTAAAGAAGATATTTTCTGTATATTTTTCAATTAAAACAAATTTATTTTATTTAACTAATCATAATATATTGATGTATCTCATATATTCATACAAATTAGCACATGATGTCAAAATGCTACTTTGCCTTGTATGTGTGTAGAAGATAAAGCGATACCCTAAAGTTTCTCTCTTTTACACAATAGTGTGAAGACAACAGCTCAAAAAATTTCAGCTTCAGATGTCCACCCAGTTATAATAGCGAGATCAATGGTAAACTTCAGTTCCGATCCTTCCAGCAAAGATTAATGGGATATATTATGTAAAATAAATATTAAAATGAAGATGGAAGCATGTCTGGTGGCAAAATATGGAAGCTCTCAACCTAAGAAGACCGTAGTATTATTAAGGTGAAACCGGAACGAGAGGAAGGACAGGGGTAACCATAGAAAAAGTTGTGACAAATGTCACTCAAGAAGTGAGGGGTTGAACTAGCTCATTGACACGAGCTAGCTCTCATATGCTCGCTCATTTAAAAGAGTCGTTCATATGAGTCATATCATTCACAACATGGCTGGCTGGCTCCCAATCTGTTCACCCCTTTGCCTACCTTGGCAAGCGAACGAGCGAATGCTAACAATATTTATCACAACTCCCATTCCGAGCGTGATAATCTGTCCCTTCCCTTTAAACCTTTGAAACAATTAAGATTGTGTGTGGGTTTTTTTAACCTATAATTAATATTGTGCACCAAAAAAATCACTGACTAAAATATGTCCTACACAGTTGAGATGCTCATGCACAGTCGAAATATGTGACGTTGGTCAACATCAAAGATTTTTTAATGAAGTTAAAACTATAACTTATTTACAAGAATTAGGTTGTTAGCTACTTAAAAAAAGAAAATGGTAGTACTTGAAAACACTTAATGTATATTAATAGATTCGTTAAATCACCAGTTGGACTATAATTTAAGGTAAGCTGTTTGAATTGTTCTAGGAAAGTTTCCTTAATCTAAGGAACGTTTTTTTTAATGTATGTTTTCCAATTCGTAGCCTACGTTATGCTATTAGGGTTTTGCTGTTGCCAAGTACCAAGTTGTGATGTGAATATTATATTTAGTAAGCCCAGAATTTCTGGCATTCAATTTTATCAATTTTTCAATGTTTGTTTATGTAAACTGCTAAAGATTGGGGACCATTCTATTTTTGATTAGTTTTACAATATTTTTTTCACAAAATATATAAATACTAAATTTCTAGTAATCTGTCACAAATACCACTTTTGAATGGGCTTTTTTATAGACAGATTTAGGACAAGAATAAACTACAATTATTCAGGACCACATGGATAAGTTGATTCTTCGATATATTGAACAATTTGGACGTTGATCTTATGAATAAAAACTGCCTTGTGTAAATAGGTGTAATAAGTGTAAAAAGGGTAAGAAGTTATTCTAATCAGAAAGGATAAAAAAGGATTAAAGTATTAAAAGGAATGAAAAAAATTAAAGGGCTATAAGGGAAAAGGCGAAAACTCTAAAATTTCAAAAAATTCTTAAAAGGTATATAGGGAAAAAAGGGTAAAAGTGGTAAAAGTGGTAAAAGAGCTATAAACGGTAAACGTGACAAAATGGCAAAAAAGGTAAAAAGTAAACATTATCAAATAGGATATAAAAATTAAAGATGTAAAAAGAGGCAAAAAGAAAAAATACATATTCTCAAAAAGGGTAAAAAGGACAAAAAGGCCCAAAATTGCAAAATTTGCTCCAATGGTATATGACAAGAGGGGTAAAAGTACCAAAAGGGCAAAAAAGAGAAAATGTGACAAAAGGGTGAATAAAAGTTTAAGAAGGCAAAAAGAACAAACAGGATAAAAGGGGTGAAAGTGCCAAAAAGGCACCTATATTTTTAAATCATACATTTACCCCCTAAATTATTTTTTTCTTTTTTTTAGTGGGGAGGTGAGTTTGAGATCTGTAAGGAATACAGGTGTGCCAGGAAGAGATGATAAAATGGGGTTAACGCCGAAGATTTTGTGAAGAATGGACTTCTGAGATTTGATTACTGAGTTTTCATAAATTTTTTCACGATTTACATTATCTGACCGGCGCCAAAAACCACTTTATGATGACGACAACAACTACTAAAAAATAGTATTTATGCAAGATAAACTGCTTTCTAGAAGGTAGTAGATATTCCCTTTTTAAAGTATTTTATCCTACCAAAATACTACTAGCATTTTGGTAAAAGATAAGACTTTTAAAATTGGCCTACTTCCAAAATCATAGTAAATATTAGCCTGCATCAACTTAGTTAAAGAACCAAACTATGAGTTTCAAACTTAATTATTCTGTTCATGCCTTATATTAACTTATTTGACTATAACATATATTGATGTATATCATATATTCATGCAAATAGCCGAACGATGTCATCATCTTACATTGCCTTGTATGTGTATAGGAAAGAAATAAATACTTGAAAGTTTCTCTCTCTCTTACACAATGGTGTTCAGATGACACCTAGAAAATTTCAGCCTCAGGTGTCCATCCATTTGTATTATAGGAATCAATTATATGTGGTCAATTAATGGTTACTATACAAAGATACTAATATTAGCGTATGTGTTATCATTTGAAAATACTTTTGTAATCAGAGTCCTTGATTATAGATCCGGTCCTGAATTTGATCTCTGACACTTCCCAAAATATCTACTTAGTAGTGAGTCTAGAACGTGGTCGAACTCAATCTCGTGAGTACAAATGAATAGCTGTTTGAATAAATAATTAGTAGCTTCAGTTTAAAAAACTGAGATTAACTGTTGAAGGACTCATTTTGCCTGCCCAATTATATCACATATCTGCTAATTTTGGCACTATAATCGCTAACGGTGGTGGCCACTTGGTGATTATAGTTTGCTTTCGGGTTCACATGATGAGGTATTTTTAGTAATCAGACCTGTTTGTTACTAACGCTTTCGCGATGACAACTGCAATTGTATATAATTATAATTTAACATTAAGGGAATATATTACATTTTTTATTATATTACTGAGAACTGTGTCTACTATAATATTCATAACAAATACAAGATGGTAGATAGTGACAAAGACGTGAATTGTGGATGGTGTAAGAAAAGCGTATCTTCGGGGCAAAAAGCTATACAATGTGTCAGTACTTGTGATAAATGGTACCACATTGAGTGTGTTTTTATTTCAAATGCAAAATATAAAGTTTTAAGTGCAAAAGGACTCGATTTGAAATGGTTTTGTAGTACGTGCTCAGTTACTGTAAATAAGTATGGCGACTGCATGTTATTCCTACAATCTAAAGTTCCTACGGCTCCGATAGCGGATCCCATTTTATATCAACTAAAGATGCTGACTGAAGAAATTAGGAAAATGAGATCTGAAAATAGTGAATTGAAGCGTTCTTTTGAATTCAATCAAAGTAAACAGGAGGAAATGGTGGTGCAAATCAAGCAATTGTGGGTCCTCCAAGAAGAAAACGTGATTCTCATGGAGGAACTCCTCAAGTGTAAAGGCGAAATTACAAAAGTAAAGGTCTTATTAAATTATATTGAGCAATATTCTATACTGAACAATATGGAAATAAAAAACATCCCTGAAAAAGGCGAAGAAAATTGGTTCTCAAAAATTAAAAATATCGGAGAGGTTCTGGGTTGTGATTTAGAAGACCGTGATGTCGAAGCAATACACAAAGTGCCTCATTTTGATAAGGATATTAAAATACAAATTGTATTATTGACCGGTTCTCCAACAGGCGAAAAAAAATAAGAGCTGTTGAAAGCTGTTAAGGTTAAGAAGGGACTTTCCGCACTAGACATCGGGTTTGAGGGTAGTGGCCTAAACATATTCTTGAATGAGCACCTCACAAGTCAGAACAAGCATATTTTCTTTCTTGGCTAGGCACGCAACCAAAATTAATACTATCAATTCGTGTGGTCTAGAAATGGCAAGATTCTCGTAAAAAAAAAAAGACCAAAGTTTTGCCGACTTGATTGTTTTGCAACATAAATGATTTGGAGAATCTATGAGTTATTATAATATGATCTATACTTTGTCATTATTCATCTGTGACTGTGATTTTTATGGGCTGTGATTTTAGGATTTATTACCAGAATGTTAAAGGATTTATAACTAAAATAGAAAAAGTTTATTTGGAAATCTTATAAAACGATTATGACATTTTATATCTTGCTGAAACGTGGCTAAGAGAAGGTATTTCAAACAATGAAATATTTGATAGTAGATATAATGTTTTACGTCGAGATATGAAGTTGGATGGAACTGATAAGAAATATAGTGGTGGTGTCTTAATAGCGGTTTGCAAATCTTTTCAGGCTTGTGAATCTTATCAATTCACATCTAGCTGTGAGGACTTATTCGTGCTAGTTACATTAAACACATAACAGAATACATCTGTAGATTTAGCTATAGGTACCACCTACACATGTCCCAATATCTCAGCTGACAAGTACATGGAGCACTTTAATACTTTATAAGATGTATGCAATATAAATAATCAAAAATTAGTAATCTGTGGAGACTATATCATATCTCATATCACTTGGGTGAGCGATACTGTGTATTTTAATAATAACTTAGTTCCGTTTGTATTAGATAGGCCCAATCAAATAACTAGGTTTCTTTAAAACATACTGGCTGTTGCTGATCTAAAACAATTTAACAACATAAAAAAGTTAGGTGACAAAATTTTGGACTTAGTTTTAACAAATGTAAAATATGAAATAAGAGTTAAAAAGGTAGGTCTTCCCCTTACAACCGAGTATCACTATCATCCTGCCATAGCTATTGGTGTTGGTTTGATATCACAGAGAGGTATTAACAATAAAAATAGGTTAGTTTACTTATTCAGAAAATCAGACTACACTATAATAGGACATAAACTTAACCAAAATGATTGGAACCTTGAATTTGGCCAACTTGGTAACATAAATAACAAGGTTCTTTTTTTCAATAATATATCGCTGAAGTAATGAAAGAAAATGTTCCCTTTTTAATGTATCTAAGAATCATTTACCCTCATGGTTTTCCAAAGAATTGATTTCTCTTGTAAAATAAAAAAGAAGTGCTCATAAGAAGCACAAAATTATGTTAAAGAAATTTTAAAATATAGTTAACAGCTTTAATTCAATTGAAATCTTGTATGAACAACAGAAATTCATACTGCATACTCACAATTTTCAATTTTAAGGAAATGTGTTTATAGACATAGTAAACTGTCACAAGGACTACTTATCAAAAATATAAAATAATATAAAAAATTATAGCAAACATTTTTGGAGTTTTGTAATAAGCAAGTAGTCTTTAAATTCTGACTCATATTCCTGCCCTCGTTCAATGAATGACCTTAGGAAATGAAATTTTTAGAAGTATAATTGAAATTTCTGAAGCTTTTGCAAGACATTTTAAATCGGTATATAAGAGTGGTACAAAGCTTGTCACTCCTGATTATATAGTCCAACCTCAGCACTTAAATAATATAATGCATAATTTCAAATTATCACAAGATGAAATATGTAATTATATGAAGTTACTTGATGAGAGAAAGGCTCCAGTTCAGATATGATTTCTCCATATTTTTTTAAAACAATGTGCCTTAGAACTGCCATACCCGTTTTTTCTTGTATTCAATCAATCTTTAATTTCAGGCGTATTTCCAAATCTTTGGAAAGGTGCTAATGTAGCTCCAGTCTTTAAATCCGGGTCAAAAAACGACATAAATTACAGATCCATTTCACTAATAAATAACCTTTCAAAAAAATTTGAGGCACTAATATATAAAAGGTTTCTCTACCAGGTTAAATCATATATTATGAAGCAGCCACATGGCTTTTTACCTGGGGTGGTCAGTAAAACCTAATTTATCTCTTTATACTGATTATATTCTTAAGGCTCTTGAAAATTGATCCAGAGTTGATGCTGATTTCTCAAAGGCATTTGATTTTGTTAATCATAGCATACTAATTGACAAACTAAGTTTGTGGGGGATCAATAATATAATGATATCTTGGTTCAAAACCTATTTAAGTAAACGTAATCAACAGATGATCATTAATGGTTTCAAATCTAGAAGTTTTTCTCCAACATCTGGTGTCGCACCTAGGGTCTCTACTAGTTTTAATATATGTTAATGATATTGTTGATTACATTCAACGCAGTGAAATTTTATTGTTTGCGAACGATAGGAAAACTTTCAGAACGGTTAATTCAAAAGAGGATAAAGTTTTACTTCGAAATGATTTGTATAATTTAACCAAGTGGTGTAAAATTAACTGCTCGGACCTCCATTTAAAAAACAAATACTTTATCGGTTTCTCATAGAAAAAGTATAATATGTCAGCAACATATTTAATAGGAGACAGCTCCCTTGCACAAATGGAATATATACATGATCTAGGCTTAACATTTGACAGTAAAATGCTTTTTCAATCCCACATTGAAAGTACAACCAATAGCGCTCTTACAATGTTAGGATTTGTTATGAGATATTGTTATTTTTTCAAAACACATCAACCTGTATCCTTCTTTATAATGCCTATGTAAGAAATATTTTAGAGTATGGGTGTACTGTATGGAATTCTTATTACAATGTTATGGCTGACAGAATAAGGTCAGTTCAAAAAAGGTTTCTAAGATTTTTAACTTTCAAAAAGGTTGTACCTTTGAATGGATATTAAAATAAACTAAGTCTCTTCAAAATGGCTTCTTTGTACCAGAGAAGAATATTTTAAGATATTGTTTTTGTACCAAAATTCACAATAATGTAATAGACAGTATAGATCTTATAGAGAAGCTAAATTATCTTGTTCCTGCTCCTAGCACACGTTTAAAACATGTATTTGATACAGTAACTCCATCAACTAACTATGCATACATTTCTCCCATCTCGAGAGCTTATAGGAATTTCAATATAGCAAATTGATCTGTCTGTTACTACATTAGCAAAATTAAAGTTAATAATGGGCATAGTATGATTCGAGTGTAAGAGTGACTGATTATTAATGTCTATCAATATTGTGTTTCACTGTCAATAACAACCTTGTAATTTGATATTAGTCACTAAATGAATGTACTTCTGTGTTTATTATTGTGTAGCTTACTATTTTATAGGGTATCTCTGTCAGTATCAACCATAAAGATTGAAAATAGTCACAGCATACTTGTATTTTTTGTGGGTATTATTTTGGATCACTGTATATTCGGTGTCTATCTTTGTGATTACTGTAATCCTGTGGTATTTATATAATTTTAAATGATTTTACTAACACTTAAAAAAAAGTGTTTTTCCATCGAGCCTAGTAACATTATTATACATGGCAGCAAGGTTGTTTGCTTCATTACAGTTTGCCATTATTTAATTTCCTTTACAATATTGTTTTGCTCGTTGATGTATTTTTCTTGCCCCACTCCCCTCCCCCGAAACGTTCTATTTAATGTTTCTCGTATAAGGGTATTTTGTACTATCTTTAGTTATTAATTCAATTGTACTGTTGTGTTGACCTATTTACGGGTGTTTTGGTTAGCCCTGTTGGTCTCCCATAAAATAAATTGCAAATGTAGTATCAGAACCTGAAAAATCGATTTAATAGTCCGGGAAAACTTTAATTAGGTTGATTTCAAGTTTCAACAGATACAGTTTAATTAAAGTAATATTTTGTTTGAATCCTTTAGTGAAAATGGTAGAATATGATAGATGGACTTTTTATGCCTAGATATCTCATCGACTTGTATGTGTAAAAGAGAGAAAGATATACCCGAACGTTTCTTTCTTTCTTGCGAATTGGTAAACGGATGACAGATGGAAAATTTCACCCACAGTTGCCATACATATTATAGAAATCACTGCACGCATGTCTCTATAGAGCCTACTCTTTGACCTTCATTAAAGTTATCATTTATCCCAACGTGTTTCAAACTGTGCTCAATGAAGTAGGGAAGGATGTGGCCATACCAATATTTTATGCACCTGTTTCAAGCCGTTTCAGATACACTTTTGGAACAGTTCTAAGTTGCCGATACAGTTTTTCTACTGATTAAGTTCAGCAATGATATCGAAATGGAGAAACCAATTATTTTCCCAAAATACCCGCATATTAAAGCTTTTAAATGGAAATAAGAGGCTATTTTATCAACGATTTGGAACTTATTCTTAAAAAAATTAGATTTAATATTATACTTATTAATCACTTCATTTAAGGTTTTGTTAAAAATTGGTATAAAATTGTTGATGCCACTTGGTCAAATATTTTTAACATAGGTCTAGTACAAAATTGCATGTGAGAAAAATGACAACCCCGCACACTTTGCTTAATAACTATATTACCACATTATCCTTCACATGTTTTGATACCAAGTATTAGTATTAATTATTTGCTCATATTAAACAAAATATAGCACTAATAGCTTCACGCCCCCTTCGGTGGTCAAATGATCTGATGTTGGTTTTTCCTAATTGGTTCCCCACTCTTTCTTCACGCAAATACGGGTGTACTTACTTTTAATTCAACTTTTTTCATCCTTAACCCATTAGAGTAATTAGTTCATAGCTCAAACAAATAGATAAATATAAAACCAAATATAAAATTTAAAATAAGTTTCACAATTCATTTATCAAATAATTTATTTGATATCAATAATAAATACATTGCAATTTAAATTTTCAATCGATTTCAAAATTTAATCAAATATGTAAGAAATCAATAATATTATTGTGAGCGAGAGCCAAATAAAATGATAAAGAATAAGTACTTTTTATCGACACATCTCTACTTTGGAGCCCTGGGCTACCTCATAGTTATTTCAGGCACCATCTGACAATTTAGGAATAATCTTTAATTTGTTTTTCATACTGTAAAGTAGCATCAGTAATTAGCATCGCTCATTTTTTCAAATCTGAATAAAGGACAATTTGCCAAAGGTGTAGCCAGAACATGTATGTTTTATTTTGCTTTGTACTTTTTTTTCTTCAATAGCACCGAAGATATTGTCTTCAATAAGCCAGGAGCAGTTGTATTTGATACTCCCAATTCCACTTTCTTGATTTTCTTATTAGTTCACTCCAGTTCTGATCCAACTAACCTAGCTCTATCTCCCCACGAATTTCGTCTACGAGATAACCAGGAAGACATTTTTTTCGTCTCCTACACCGACATATACCGACATATACTGACATATATTTAGAAGGAAATTGTACAGCCTCCTATACAAAGTAACGTTGTCTGAGCGTAATTGTCAAAACATGTTTAAAATATCATGCTTGTTTAGGCCTAACCTCGTAACCAACAGTATGAGTGCCCAATAGTGTGGCGCACGAATACATTCATCTAAGCCCTTTTTTTGCTAGTTTGTTGTTAGCGTCATGTAATAGTCATGTTGAACTTTTACCGTGTGCGTTCTGTTAAATAAGAACAGTGCTTTCTAAACTTCAAATAAAGTATTTAATAGTAATACATTAACTAAATAAAAGTTTTAGTATAATTAAGAATGTAATTTCCTCGAGCCAACCTATGTACAGGGCAGGTCATAAATATATGTTATAATGTTTCCGGAACGTGGAAAACCACACAATGTGAAGACGGTACATTACGCATCAAATAAAGTTGGTCTTTCGTGAAGGCGTGCCAGAGCCGTAAGGCGAATTATTGTACAAATAAACTTTCGAGTGCCCTTAACTCCTGAAAACCATGGTGTAACTAATTTTGTACCACAAACCCCATAGTACCATTATGCTTTCTGCTGATATGTGGTCTCCCACCATTCGCTCAATTTAACCCGAGTTCTGTGTTTTACCCTCGGTATAAAGTCACTATACGGTAACGGGATTTCCTGTACAATAGAAAATAAATTTACACTAGATGCCAAACTATCTACTTTCTCATTACCCATCATACCCGCGTAGCTAGGAATCCATTGGTACCCCAATTCGTAGCCCCTATTTCGTAGAGAGGCGTACTCTTCGAATATTTTAATTATCAATGGGTGTGATGGAGGGCTTACAAGCCACGTATAGACTCCAAAACGCTACTAGAGTCGCATAATACCACCACAAGCTGTGGTCGTAAAGATAAGATATATTTAAACGCCTGTAGAATAGCAAATAATTCCGCTGTAAATATTGATGTGTCAGATTGTAGTCTATATGACTGACCATAATTAATACTACTGTCATAGAAGGCCACACCCACTAGGGCTGGCTCACCTCCCCTCCTAGCACCATCTGGTACGTCCCAGAGGGCTTCATGCCCCCCAGTGAAACACTGTACAGGATACGGAAGGGAAAAAATATACTGACGGAGTTCATTCAAATCCAAAAAACTATTCACCAGAGAGGGGCATGTTTTTTTTAACCAATATTGTTTTGTTTCAACATAATTTTTAAGGATCCGAAGTCTACGTCGCAGGTAACTAGAAGTTAAACAATCTTTAATAAAAAAAACTTGTCCGCCAACAGACGGCGCCTAAGAAATAAAGGAAGTTCTCCCACTTCAGTAAGGAGTGCGTTGGTTGGCGATGTACGACAAGTGCCCAGGCACAGTCTTAAAGCCGCATATTGGATCTTATCCAGCTTTGTTAGTGAGGATCGTGATGCAGTGTGATATAAAAAAAACACCCATACTCCAATCGAGATCGTATAAGCCCACGGTACATTTGTAACATTGTATATGATTGGAAACCCCACGAGGCACCCGCCACTTATTTCATAGTATTTATAAACCTGTCACATATTACAGATAGTTCCAAAAAATGAGGAAGCCAAGATCCCTTCATATCTTGTGTCATGCCTAAAAATCGCATCGTCGGATGTGCCTGAATTCGATGGCCTTCATAAATTAGCTTAATTGAGTTATCTCACACTCTATGTCGGGTGAAGATTACCGCAAAACATTTAGAGTCAAAAAGTGGGCTTTCAACCAATTTGAAAGCAAAGGAACATTGATTGTAACTTACCCACCCCCTCTGACAAGTTACAAAACCGAACGTATATTACCACGTCATCCACATACTGTAGAGTCGTTATACCAACCGGAAAAGCGCTATCAATATCTTTCGAATAGACTGCATATAACAGAGCACTGAGCACTGATCCCTGTGGTAGACCCCTTTGTTGAGTTCTAGGAGATTATCTAGCTTGTCCTATCTTTACAGTGTACGCTCTATTCCGAAATAAATAGCTTAACCAGTAACACATTTTGCTAGAACAACCCAGGTGAAAAAGTTTATCAAATAACATAGAATTCTTGACATTATCGTACGCACCCTGTATATCGAGGAATAAAGCTGATACAAATTAGTTTGGTGATAAAGCAATTTGAATATCAGAAACTAATATAGAAAGGCTATTAGGTGTGGAACGTCCCTTTCTAAAACCAAATTTCATATGATTAAGGAGTTCGTTCATTTCCAGAAATCGTTCTAAACGGGCTTTAACTAAGTGTTCCATGATTTTACTAAAACAGGACGAGAGTCCAATAGGCCGATCGAGCTTGTTAACTCCGCGCTTTTACCCGATTTTAGAATAGGAATCAGAAAGGAAATTTTCCATGCCGTTGGTATTACCCCCTTTTCCCCCAGAGAGTTAAATATCTCTAGCAGCGCCCGTCGAGAAACAGACGACAATTTTGTCAACATACCATAGGACACATTGTCTGGGCCAACCACCATGTGTCGCACTCAATTCAACGCTGACCTTAATTCACTTCCAGTAAAACGTTTATCGAGCCCAGGAAAACCTAAATTGGGGAATTCCAGCGGGGAGCACATAACTGAATCTGTTATCACCCTACAAGTGAATTACTCTGCCCATGCCTCTAGGTCAACCGTAGGAATCCAAAAGTTTGTAACAATACTCTTGAACCATTTGAATGTATGCCAAACCTCTGTCTGAGATACATAGGGGGAAAGAGACTCGCAATATAACCGCCAATAATCACGCTTCACACGTAACACCTACCGTACGACAGTAGCTTTCATATTTAATCAGGTTAAAATTTTGTTTTAAAATATATAATGATAACCTCCTTTGAGCGATTGCTTTAGAACATGACTCTGTCCGCCCCGGGCAACGTTTAATGCTTCTATGACCCCCACTATTTGAGGTTGGTACTTCCGCATCAGCTAAGATCTGTAGCGCGTTAACAAAGTTGTCGTGCTGTACTAAAGGATTACGGTCCACCGCTAAATTTTGAACTGTTAATTCCACTTTTGTAGAATATAATTCCCAATTTGCTTTTTTGTAGTTGCGTGACCTATCCAGAGGAACAGTTTTATAGTTATATAGGACCTGAGCTTCTATTGTTCAAATAATTGGCAAATGATCACTGCCCATGGAGTCGCCAATCGTATCCCAAGTTAAGTATGGTGCAAAATTAGGGGATGCAAAAGTAACATCTGGGCACGTGTTAGGATATGGAGATCTATTAAGTCGCGTAAACTTCCCTGTATTTAATATAACAAGAAGTACCACTGTTAAAATTTCATGAATCTTTATCCCACAACGATCTATGCAAGAGGAACCCCACAACACATGGTGCGCATTCATGTCCGCGCAGATAATAACCGGAGATGGTAGACCTCCAACAAAATGATCCCATAAATTATCGAAATTATCTGGTGTAGGGTTGTATAAATATATAATTGAAAATGTCCTGCCTGCGGAAAATATTTTTAACCCTACAAACTCCCAAGGATATTGAAAATTGCCTGTTGTTATTTCAACAGATTGAATGTCCGACCTAATTAACCGCGCGACATCTCCCGCTCGGGCAGGTCTATCAGACCTAAAAAAAATTAATTTATTTATAACAAAATTATCCTGGTACCTGAGCCAAGTTTCACTTAACACTATTTTATGGATATCACGAGAAAAAATTAATTGCTCAAGGTCCGCTTTTTTTGTTCCTAATGCTTCTAGAATTCCATTGTATCACATTTAATTAATAACTAAACATAAAAAACACAACAAAAAATATGTATATATATACCTAACTCAAACACGGTTTCCTTAGACACAACTACCTGCTTTGATCCTAGCAGTTCTACGATTATAGCTACTAAAGCGCCACACATCCCTTAACAACTTTTGGATTTTCCCTGTTATTGTTGTCATTAAACTTGGCAGATCTAACTCTCCTGGCGCTGAGGAAGCCATGGTTACTAGGAGCGATACAACTTTAGAAACCATCTGTTCCACCCCTTACTTATGATGTCGTCTAATGTTCCTTCAATATAACTTCCTGACGAATCCACGTCCATATCCCCAACAACCTGTTCCGGGGTACTCCAAAGAATCACCACGTAGGACGTTACACTGCGTGGCCGTATTGGCGTATTTGGGAATTAAGAATTGTCCGTGACAAATTGGGCCTACCTGGTGGCATAGCGCGACTTGTGGGAAGAGTTGCGGTCCACAGCCTGACCAGCCTCCCGGTACGACAAATTGCGACGAGCCATTGTAGATTTGATTTGACGCTGTCCTATACACTCGGGACACGTTTGGCCGGTCGCAAAATGAGCCACCCCACAATGAACACATTCTGGGGTTCCTTGAAGACATTCTTCTATGAGATTACCACCTCCACACTTGGCGCACCTATGCCCCCCACTACGACAGTTGGCAGCGAAATGTGCAAAACGTAAACAATTGTGACATTGTGTCACTGGATAGACATAAGGCTTGACCTCCACCCTAGAGAAACACATGACAACATAAGATGGTAGCTCTTTGCCCACGAAAGTCACTGCTACAATACCAGAGGGATCAAACCGCTCAGATGTATCAGGATTACGCCTATTGATACGTCGTACCTGCAATATTGAAGGTTCACTTTCTCTCTCTAACTCTTCCTTAATAAATTCCTCCAAAAACGCTAGTGGAATATTATGAATAACTCCTATCCGATGTTCATTACGACCCACTCTGTCAACCGAGACCTTCAAGAGATCATGCAGTTCCCTATCTGCCATAAGACTATTAGCTTCTTTAATACAGAACAATTCAACAACAAATTGGTTTTTCCCTGCCGGAACAATGTTAGCTACACTCTCATACTTAGGAAATAGCCCCTTTCCTATTTTCATTGGGTGCATATTATGAATGTTTAGTTCCGATGTATTTGAAAATGTAATTTTGTACGGCCCTGGATTAGAAGAATTGAATACATCCTCTATTTAGACTGCTCTAATGTCAACTGAAACAATTGACCCAATTTGACTCTCCTTGTCATTATCTACTTTGAGAACTTTGGCCGACGCCTGTCCCGTTGGTTTGACCGCAACACACCCTACACTAGATTTATCTTTCTTCATAATTTGATTATTAGATGGTGATATTGAACGACCCGATTTAGTGCCTATGGAACTGGATTGAGAATTTCGTCGAATAGTTGAATATAGTTCTGTCATAGTCGGATCCACATCGCACTCGTCTCCGGATTCCACCGTTCCCACAACACTATTACACACGTCACGGTTCAAACCAGCACAAAGCACGACCGTCCAGCTCCGATGCCAAACATCGACTCGCTTTGCACTTTTATAAGTGTAAAATATTACTTTCATAATTGAGTGCTCATAATATTAGTCTAAGTATTTTTATAAGGGCTCTAGCGCCAGCATATATTTTTTCTGGTGGAAGGGCTTTTTCAATTTAATATGGGAACCCCTGCCCTATTCCACCGTTAAATAACCCGCGGTTGCGCATGCGCTCAATCCCAATAAAAGTAAGGTGAGAGCTGTCAGCTGAGCCTTAACTTTCTTGACTCCGAAGCCCGAAGTCTAAACCATCAAGTTATAACTGAATTTTGTCGTCTGTCAGCTGATTTGTGTAAATATTTAAATCATATTTTGACTATTGTTCTAGATTTTCTTAGCAGTATACATTTGGTGTATTTTAGCGTTTTTATAAACTTTATTGGTCATGTCAAAATCTTTTTAGGAAGTCATTAGGATAATTATATTTGTGGAGCAGCTTGCAGATCATCATGAATTTTATTTTATGTGACCTTGACATATAATTTTATTTTTTCTTAAGAGATAACACATTATTTTCATATCACATGACGTATTATCTTGCGGAGTTTCCTTCCCGATAATATTACGTCACACTCTTTATTGTGATAAATAATAGATTATCACTCAAGGTTTCCTTTTCAAGACTTACACAGGGGTTTTACAATGACATAACACTTTTCATGAGCCACTTTTTACATAATTCCTTATCACACACTTTCTAGTTTCTAGTTGACTTAGTTGGAGTCACTTCTGTTTGGACTTGCAGAATTTAAGTATCAATACTTTTATAAGTTTCTTTTGAGACACTTTTTCAAGGGTAAGTTTAAAATTTAAACATAGCATGTGATACCTAAAATTAATCATTATGTGGTTATATAAGTTAGTATAATTCTTACATAAGCTACTGGAACTTTTTTTTTTTCAGCTTTCATTAAAAGTAGCAGATAAAGTTGTATAGTCATCCACTATGTAACCTAATTCAAATATGATTAATAAGTTATATTGATTTTGTCAAAGTAGCTGAATTATATTGTGACCATAACGTTTGCTTTCTTTTTTAAGACAACATTTTTATGTGCATCATGCATAGGTAGGTACTTACCGTTTTGGGCTATCCAATTTAAATTTTTAGGATATGGATAAGGATGGTAGAATTGGATGAAAATGTACCTACATTTGGTTCCAATGAACGTGGGAAACCATAAAGAAAAACTGCTCTCAGGATAGCAGACAAAGATTCAAATCAGAAGTGGTAACTTATTGAATATATAGTAAAGATCTTTTAGCCATCTCACAAATTAAATAATTATTTGGTAATAATGCATAAGCAACTTATCATATGATAAACTCTCTTTCACTCAAGATACCATATTATTAAAAATTCAATACTATCATTATGATTACAAGAGAATGCCAAATTCAATGGTACGATATTAAAATGATATTTATTTTTTCAACAAATAAACAGTTCAATAAAACCTCAATCCAAACGTTAAACCGACATGCCATTTGATCCATATCATTTTACAATATGTCATCTTATATTACCAAATTTAAATCTTTTATTTTGTGAATATTAATTGAAATTATAATTTACTAGCTAATAGAATGATAGCAAGGTTAGATAAAGTCAGCTGATTAATTAGACCTATCGTAATGAAGGTTAGGTTAAGCAAGGTTAAAAAGGAGCTTAAGAACATATTCATACATTATTTAACCTTAAAATATAAATTATTAAACTCTATTTTAATAAATCTTCCAGCGGATGAATTTTGGTAGAGGTATCCACTCGGATATTTACTATGTTTGTAGTTCTGTTCTAATGTAGCCTTTTGTGAGTTTGCTGGATCTAAAATCGTTAGTAGATGTGGGGCAAGAGTGTTTTAGTTTGGATAAGAAAAGATTAGTTGAGTATTTACAAAAAATGTGTTTGTTGCGAAATGGAGCAAAGTGTTATTGCTGTGGAAGATTATTGTGCACTAACCATCTCTATAATATAGGACCAAGTAGCCTAAAAATTTGGAAGTGCACTTTTACAGATTTTTTTACGTTATTTGTTCCTGCGTTAATTATGTGAGTTTGGTTTGGAATTGTTCATGATATTAAAAGTTTTTGAATACCTTATCTTTAATTTAGTATCATTGTATTCCCCAAATTTTTGTGAGTGTAATGATAGTATAAATTTGGATATTTTTGGGTTTTTAGAGAGAGAAAAAAATCTAAAGGTACAATGGTTATAGTATGATTTATCCTTCCTGTATAAAGCTCATTATTCTTTGTTATGCTTATGTATGTTTTTTTTTACAGCTTATTTAAATTTAAACAAGCCAATAGGGCTAGTCCTAACACTCAAAATAATTATATTTATAGTTATAATAAACCATCTCAACCCCAAACCACTAAATCCCATGCTAGTAATAAACAAGTTCACGGAAAATATATGTTTTTAATAAAATGTTACAATTGTGGAAAAATGGGGCACTATAGAAGTCAATGTAGAGCAAAAAACTAGCATTGCACTGACATAGACATGGCTTTGCCTGACAACGTAATATAATATCATGTGTTTCTGAACCCACTATTTAAGTATCCTATTTTCTGTTTTGCGCTAGTATATATACTAAAGCTAGTTCGTCCTTCATAAATTCCAATTTTCTAAGTTGTGTGCCACACTTGCATTCTTCTGCTGATACTTATTTTCAACCTAAACTCTTTGCTTTTGCAAATGGAACATCTTTTTCTGGAGATAAAAGTGTTTATTGTTCAATTAAAGTTAGAGGTTTCTCTTGGAAGCATTCATTTTCTATTGTAACAAACTTACCATAACAATATTATACTAGGAATTGATTTTCTAGCAAGAACTCAAACCAAAGTTGATTTAGAAATAAATCATATCTATTTCAAATTCAATCCCTTTGCTAAAATTAAATTTGAAGAACTGGTAGAAAAGAAGGATAGTATTTTGATTAGTAAACTGCCCGTTGAACTTATTGCAACCATTAAAAGTTTTTCGGACACCATAACCACTAATTGGGGTAAATGTAATATCCTCCCTTACAAGATATTTCTTTCTGATTTCCGTCCAGTTAGATCTCCTCCTCATTCTTGCTCGCTGCCTAAATTACAAGCATTTAGATACTTAGTCTAGGGCCTGCTTGATAAAACTGTAACTAGCATGTCTCAGATAATGTTATTCACTTTATTACACACACAAAGGTATGTAGAATCAAATGACCACCAAGATAGAAGGATTTTGAAAAATTTAAAAAATACTTTTAAGCAAACAAGACAGCAATTTGCCCAAATTACTTTTGAAATGTAAGTATTGATGATGACATGTAACTTTCCAGTGATCCTGTGTGCAAAATATGTGATATTGCGCATGCACATCAAAACAACTATGACTTTATTTTATGTAGGCTATACCATTTGTGTTTTATTATTTAAAAAAATGCATTTAATACCAATAGTTTATTTTATCTATAGTAATTAAAAACTTAAGCTATTAGTAGATAAGTTACTTGAAAGGTTAGGTTGTGCTAGGTTGGGAAAGTATCATATTATTTAAATATAAACAATGTTATGGCCTATCATATTATTTCTATGGCTTCATCAATATGTATTACTCTGATTTTTTTTTTTTGACTGGTTTTTTTCTTTTAATTCAGCTCAGATGTGTGGCCATTACAGATATTTTATGCAATTTTGTGAAAACTAAATTTACTTTGCATGTTGTGTGATGTGTTTTAGAACAAAGTCATTAATAAACAGTTTTTTTTCCTATAACGTACTTGTAGGTCAGTCATTATGTCTAGCTATTATATTATTGTGCTTTATGTGGATGGATACATACTAAAAATCCCTAGTTCTAGCTTTCAAGGCCATGTTAAACAATATAGCCGAAAGGTCACTTAGGTAGGTGAATCTCTTTCTTATTTAGTTTTAAAGATTTTTTTGCATTATTCAATTCTCCTTATTTTTATGTTTGTAAAAATGTATGATTAAATATCAATATTTTGTTATATAAAAAAAGCTGACAAGATGAATATCCAGTACCATCCCTGGCACGATTCTTAGGTTTTATCTTCAAATTTTTTAATAATATTGAATTTAATATAATTGAATGTATACATTTTTTTTTATTTTTGGGTTTTTTAGAGAAACAAACTCTCCTAAAAGGTACGGTTCTTAGGTTTTGTCCCCAATTATTTTGTAATCTATTTTATTTGTTGAATAAAATTTATGTACCTAATAAACCCTATAAATCTAATGGGACCATTGAGCAAAATGATGTTCGTCCATCCAGTATTTTAGTAGAAGAAATTTTGGGATTTTGATATTACAGGAAAAATATGTTGACACATGGAAGATTATATTATCAAGTTGTCAAACAATTACCCACGGGGTTTTCCTCGTGTTGACAATAATAAACCTCTAGAAAATGTTCATGCACATAAAAACTTAAAAGAGGGTGTTCTACATCATTATTTTACAGAGCATATGGGGTCCTGTACACTCTTAGGGATAGCATATTGAGGCTAAGGGTAAACCTTCACGAGTTTTACACAGTGAGTGGGTGAAGTGGTCCTAAAAAAATCATGAGGCATCAGGCTATGCATGCATTGACCTTAGAACCACTGGAAACTCACAACTTTGAGGTGATCAATACTCTATTCAGTGACCTGATGACGTGTTAAACAAGTTCACAAATTGTAAACAATTTTCGCCCTATTGTCTAACGATATATCAAGATGTGTTTTTACAATCCTCAATACATAAGAGCAGATGAACAATCTTTATTCTCAACACGTAGAAGGAGCTGTAATTGTTTAACCACTTGGTTTTTGGACTTCGGCTCCATCAGATTTTCAAAGCTAATTGATCAGATTGTGCAGCTACTGGATGTGGAGTGATGTGCAGAATATTAATTGGAGAGGAGTAATTTAAAGAATGTGAGGAGATTTTAAACAGGGTTCTAAACTGGGTTTACTGTGTGAATGTTAAAATTAACATGAATACATGCAAAAAAAAAAATTAAAACGTAGTTGGATTTCTTAGGTTTAACACTTTTGGGTAGGGCTAAAAGTTCTTCTAAGGCAAAGGTTCAAAAATACTGCCCCAGAATGTTCCTAAGCTGAAGTTCTATCTGTCATGCCTACATTTTCGTAGGATATTTATGAACACACTTTCTTGTCTTATAGGGCCTTATAATTTCAATCATACATTAAAAAATAATGTGTAATTAGCCATTCGGCCACCAAAGGAGGTTTTAAGACTGTTGCTTTAGGAACAGCACTTAACTTGTCTTGTAACATACCTTGTAAGAAGCTTACATAGTTTTGGTTCCGAGAAGACTTGTCAAATCATCTCTTCTCTCCTCCCTTCAAAGGCTTGACTTGACTTGGTGAGGGCAGCAAATATATTTGAAAGTCAAGGGAAGAAGAAGAAGAAGAAGAGTAAAAGAAAAATCACAAAAGGAAGACGAAATCTTTGCCCTTTATCACCAACAATTATTGTTATAAGTATTGTATTATGTTTGGAAGAAGGTATAGGAAAGGTGGGTAGAATCATATAAAAGGGACGAACACAATATGGCTTTTAGAGAGTGTTATAAGTATTGGGTATTTTGGAACTATATAGTGTCCTATTTTAGTTAATATGCAAAGTAAACAAATCACCCCTAACCCCTCCCATTAACATAAACTGTCAAATCCATTATTTAGTATTTAGCTTTCATTTTGATTTCCCATTCTTTTCACTGTGAGATGTTTGAGCGGAATAGGGACAATTGTAATAGTAACACTTGAAACAATTTACACCAGGGACACAGACAAATGATAGAAAGAGACTCAACCTTACAGGGGTTTAGCTGCGCTCCTTTTGCCAGCTTGAGTCCTTCAACACTGGGCTTCGCTAGTGCTAGTTGAATTCAAGTTGCCAAAAGGAGCACAACCATTTTAATCTGCAGGCTGAGTGTCTGGGAATATTATTTGTCTGACCAGGAATTAAAAAAAAAAAAGATTAGAAGGAGGTGGTCTGAATTTTATAATTTGTACTAATACAAAACTGTGATGATTTTGCCTATTTTATCACCAAGTCATTATTCTAGGCTTGCCGGGATGACAGAGTTGTTTTTTTAGAGTGATAGATAGTAAGATTACAAACATTATGTTTATATTTTAATTACACTTTTGAACTGTTTAAATAAAATTACATAACAATGAATCATGATAATGAAACCGCAAGTAACACAATTTGATAAATAACAGCAACATAGCACATATCATTGAACTTTAGAACATAAATAATTTAAACAACAACATCTATAAAGCGATGCTTATATTTTATTGTTGGTTGTACTACAGTGCTACACAAATAACTAATTAGATTAGATAGTTTAAAATAGCAAATAAAAAGCCTAAAAAAAATTTGTAAGGAGCAATGATTATGAATAGATACAACACATTCTTAATTGAGGAAGACATGTGAGTATTATTATTCATAGCATGGGGACTAAATTACTAAAATAACACTCAGCAACCCGCCTCGGTGGCGTAGTTGGCTAACGCGCTTGTCGTGTTTAGCTCGACTGCTGAGGACGGGGAGATCGAGATTCGAATCTCGGTCGGGTGAACTGGGGGTGGTTTTTTCTAAATGGTTTTCCACTCTCCCTCCACGCAAATGCGGGTTCACTTCCTCTAATTCCTAATCCATTAGAGTAATTAGTACTTAAAGCGTATAACCCGAACGGGTAGTAAGACGCGGTGCTAAATAAATATATAAAAACACTCAGCAAACAAGCACAAGAAATAAAATTTTTATACAATAACTTATTATTGGGTGTTCTTTATCTACACAGGTCTGTGGCTTTGTTCAAAATAAATTCTCCATCGTATCCTATCAGTAGCACAGTTTTTAGAGCCCGAAACTTCATCTTCTTTCCTATATTTTCAGAAATTCAAATATAAATGTTTATGTTAAATGACTAGTTTAATATGATTGTGTTTTAACTCTCGTTTGTGGTGTTATTGTACTGTTTAGATAATAAAATACAGTGCATCAAACATACTGAGCATCTTAATGCTAGATTCATTTTTTACTTTGTTTTATTTGCATGGATTTCTCTAATCAAAGACATTTTTACTCGGATCTATTTCTTACTAAGAAGGAACTTTCATACAAGTTATTATAAAATAATAGCTCATTTTAATGCCCAACGAAAAACGTAGATATATAGAAAAGATCTGTTATATATTAAACAAAATAGAATACTTATTGTTGTGTTTTGAAAAATGCTCTCATCTTATATTCAGTTGAATTGTATCAAGATATATTAACATGTCAATTAATTGCATCAGTGATTGTATAGCCTAATACTGGGGGGAGGGGGCAACCTTGCCCCCAATCCTCGCAAGTATTTGACCATAAAAGTGTGGTGAATTTGAGTTTGCCATCTCTTGGCAGTAAAATAAAACTTTTTTTTAAACAGTATTCATCATTTGCGTCTGAGGCAGTTATAACTTAACTGTCAAAGTTCACGTATTTTGAATAAGCTTGTTCAAACAGTTTATGTTGTTTTGAATGTTCTATTGGGCAGCCTAATTTCTCAATTTTCTTACATGGTGTGACACGAATTTAACTTATCATTCACCTCACCTGATGGATACAATGAAAGTTACGTTACCCACCTCTGGTCTAGGGTGTCACTTTGGCAATATATTGATTTGCTAGTGATGGGGAGACCAGGGGTGTGTCCTCAGGGTGTTTTTTTTTATTAAATGTGTTTATTAAATTCCATGCAAATGTAAGAACATTTCCTCTCAATTCCTTCTACTTTCTTTATCCTTACCCCATTAATGTAGATCACATGTGAACGCTAGCTCAGACTTATAGTAGTAAGTGGTGCACATTCTTTTATTTGGTAGCCAGTATTTATAAATTGTTTTCGTAACATAATGTCTATGTCTGAAAACATTATTTTTATATTAGACATTTTACACTAAAATGTTACAATTAATTTTCTATGTATTTTAAAATTATTTGGTTTTGGTGTCCTTGTAGAATTAATATAAAATTTTCTTTTCTTACTAGATTTATTGTCAATTACCAAATAAATGATCACTTTTTTATATTCAAATCATAGTCCATTTTTTATATTTGGAATACAGTACTTCTGTAACCGACATCGTAGCTCAGTCAGTAACGTGTCTGTATACTGAGCTAATGGTCCCAGGTTCGATTCACGGCATGGCCGAAAATTGATCATGATGAAAATATGGGTTTACCCTTTCACAGCGAAGAATCAATGTCTGGGGGCTGGATGTTGTGCTTGTCCTAGTCTTAAGGTAGTTTATAAGACATATGAAGCTACGACTGGCCTAGCCAGCCGGTAATGGAAAATATATGGCTTGAATAAAAAACTGACTCAGACCACAAGGCTGGAAACAGTAATGGATGTAAATAAAGTACTTTTGTACATTTACAGGGAAATATATTTTGGTAGATCTAGGGCACTGTTTGCCAAACTGTTGTATGCATACCCCTAGGGGCTTGTAAACAAGGCTTTATTTATTATAGGTGACCTGGTGGTCTAGGGGTAAGGTGTCAGACTTCTATGCTGGCGGCCGGGGTTCAATCCTCGGTCCTGGCACAGATTTATCTGATTACCAAACCCTTCCATCACCTCTGACAAGACTTCTTGTGAATGTGGGGAATGCCAGGCCTCCGCCGTGGTTCGGATTCCACGTTAAACTGTAGGTCCTCCAGTTCATCTCACAATCACCCTACCATTACACATTAGCATAAGTGCGTATAACCCGAACGGGTAGTAAGACGCGATGCTAATAATAATAATAATTTATTTATTATAAAATATTTCTTGGTAGTAGTAAACTTGGTTGGGCCTGCTTCAGTGGCAGAATGGTCTAAGCCGCTACTCAAGTAATGGGATAAACTGCCGATGACGAGGAGATCGAGGTTTGAATCCTGGTCAAGTGACTGAGGGTGGTTTTCCTTTGATAGTTTACCACTCTCCCTCCACAAAAATGTTGGTACACTTCCTCTAAATTCAACCTTCCTCATCCTTAACCCATTGGTATAGTTAGTACATATGTTATAAGCTGAACAGGTAGTAAAATGTGGTGATAAAAAAAGTAATTTTGGTAAATAAATTAGGTAACATGGATTTTGGCCTTTGTAAACTCTTCTTTCCCTATGTCATGACTTTGTTCAGCTTACCACTAATGTTTTATTGAATTAGAACGACCATTTATAGTTTATAAGATAGCATATAGGCCTATTTGTTTCCATTTATTATGAAGAGCTCTAAGGAGAACATTGGTTAGGTCATGACCCGTGTAAGTGACTGACTGAAGTTTGGTAAACACTTGTCTAGGTGATAACCCTAATCCTACTTTTTTCCACGTAGTTAATAAATCTGTTATTTATTACCATTTAATATAATTTACTACCATATAATATTGCTTTATTGACGCATATACCATTAGCTATATAATTGTGTTTCCTGTTTCTCCAACAGAGCCAAGATAATGCCGTGTCCATTCTTGACTCGTTTATCGCTGGCGTTCGTCCAGAACCATGGGTCTGTCCTCCTTAACAAGTTCATACAATATTGCCCCATCATGTCGCAAGTTGCCGCAACACACACTTCCCCGGACCTCACCAGTCAAGGTCCGCATAGAAATATAACTGATCAATAGTTTGTCATAAATTAACTTATTGGTAAAGTTACAGGTCTGTTCATGCCCATTTGAAGCTATTAAGCAGGTCTGTGGAGTCAAAGTCGTAAGCAATTTTGGCTTCAAAATAAAAACTTTAAAAAAAATGACACATTATAAAAATATAATTTTAATGTTATACTTATTTTTTCTTTGGGATCATTAGTTGTAATTACAATTGATAAATTTACAATGTCATAGAAGCTTCGCATGAAGTAATCTGCGTTTGAGCATTTAACTGGAGTAAATTTAATTTTAGTTGATTATTAATTAATATACTTAAATAATTTATGAGGGAGTCTGAGTCTAAAGCCTGGCGTACCGAATCCACAGCTCTGCTAATTAAAGACTATTTGAGTCTAGTGATGTTTTTATTAATTTAAATTATATCATGTGTGCTATTCTATGCTTAAAAACTCTATTTTGTTTCAAAAATTTTAACTTATCATGCAATAGAATTCATGATATCTAATATGTATTTTTAGGATCAAGAATCTTACCTTGCATTATTTTCAGAATCGGCGTCTAGAGAGGAACCTTTTATCCATTATGTTGCTATCAACATAGATAACATTTTATTTTACAATATTATAAGTAATATTTTAACTAGTATCTATTTTTAAGATTGTTTGAGCTATAATTATTACTATTGTAACTCTCCTTACCTAAATTATTATTTTAAAATGTTTTATAAAATGTTATAATTATTCTAACATAACATAATACACAAGTAACCTTTGCTAATGAGCTTTTCCTTCATACTTGGCATTAAATCTGTGAAGAAAGTTAATTTCTTGAAGTTATCATAGGATGAAAAAATCTAATGGCTTTGCTCACGTTTCCTTGCATTAAGCCTACTTACTACCTAACTTGCTTGGGCATTCGCTTACTGACCACTTATTACTATAATTTATATTGTTAGATAATTTGTTGCTTAATATTATTTCACTATCATTGTACCATAGTATTTGTGCGAGAGAGAAAAGGTTAAAACTTAAGAATATTCTGTTTTTTGCAACTATTTGACTCTTAAAATATGTTTGAAAACAAATGAGATATTTTTTTAAACCCTCTAATTTTATTTTTAGCAAAGTACATTTTGGTTGATAATTATGTACTTAGGAAACAGGGGAAATCGGGAAAAGTTGGGGAATTTTGTGTAACAGGAAAGGTTCAAGGAGAAGTCAGGGATATTTTAAAATGTCACTAGAATTTTCAGATATTTTAAAAATAATTTCTTGTGTCAAGAATTTAATATGAGGGCAATTCCAAAAATCAACCTTTGATTGACTGGTTAGAAAAAAGTCAAAAATACGGCAAAAATGCTTATTAAATACAAAACTTATATACATAACTGATCTACTTTTCCACATAGTCACCACCCAAATTCAGGGATTGTCATACCGGGCCACCAGCTTTTGCGATCCATCATCAAGGAATGACACCGGCAGCGTACCCATATCAGTCGTTGATTCCATCCATGAGTTTCTCATTGGTTTCAAAGCGCTGGGTAGCAAAGGATTGTAATCTCTTGGTCCCAAGTCTCGGCTTTAAGAGGAATGATCGAAAATTTCTAAGTTGAACTGCTCAAATAAAGCTTTGTGCTAGTCACACTGCGGGGTCCGCACTTAATGCAGGAGAACAACGCTCTTGGTGAGCATTCTGCACATTTTGAATTGACCTCCAAAGCTTATTCGGTGTTTCACAATAAAGCTTTGATGTTATTGTGAAACTCTAAAGAATCTTTGGAGGTCCATCCTTTTCTGAAGGTCGGTTCTAACTAAAGACATAGAATGCTCACCAAGGGTGTCATTCTCCTGCACAACAACTTGTGGGCGAGACTTGGTGCCAAGCGATTACCATCTCTTTAGACATATTAAGGTCTTGCTTGCTATCCAGGGCTTTGAAACCAACGAAAAGCTCATGGTTGGAGTCAACAACTGTTGAGGACCCTGGCAGCGCTGTTTCTTGATGATGGATTGCAAAAGCTGGTGCCATGGTATGACAATCCTCGAATTTGGGTGGCGACTATTTGGAAAACTAGTGCAGTTATGTATAAAAGTTTCATAGGTAATAAACAATTTTTTTAATAGGCTTGTATTTTTTACTTTTTTACCAGCCGTTTGGTGGTTTATTTTGGAATTGCTCTCGCATAAAACAATTACAATAACAAGATTTTTATTTAAAGCTTTGCATGCCAAAAAAAATTTTATTTTGTAGGAAAACATAGAAAATTCAAGATGATTTCAAAAATTTCAAAGACTACCAGTATCAACCTTGATGCAATAAATTTTGTTTGATAGGAAGCATGTAGGTACTTTAATTTTCTAAAAGAAATAATAAAAAAGTCCCCAACTGAAATAAAGTTATATTTAATGACAAAACAATTATCTATGTAATAATCTGTATAGATTGTTAAAAGAATTTCAGGAATGTGTTTATTGTATATGAATATTTCAGCCAAAGCACATGCTGTTAAGAAGTGCCCGTTCCTCTCGGAGATGACGCCACTGGTCAGAGAAGCCAGTAAAGAGACGAAGGAAGATATTATCGACTTGACTCAAAGGGAGAAAGCATGTAAATATCATTTGGTACATCCACGAATCAAGTGAAACTCTCATTTCATTGCTCCACAATAATTCTACCATTTTAGAGTTCACTTTAATGAAACACTGGCATTGAGGGAGATCATTAGCACCTTATTTCTAGGCCTACACCTTAGTTCAGCTGATTTAAGGTTGTGGCTATTGATCCAAGGGTACCAGGACGATTCCAGGCATGACCAGAAATGCATAACTTTGGAATTGGGTTTTCTTCCTTTCACTAGGCAATAAGATATATTTTTATTTAAGAAATAAGTTAGAATAAGAACACACTGGCATTAGAGCTTATGCTTACTAATATACTTTAAACTATTTAAGGTTCTAATCTAAATTTAACTCTGACGCTTCTCACTAACTGTATGATTATATTTTTAACGTCTGTACACTACTTTGATACATAAAAATAGCTTATAAGAATGATCTTGCCATGTTCATTAGCTTAAAGTGCAAAATTTTGCTTCTGACTGGTTTGTTTAAGTCCCAGATGTATTCTTCAAGTCAAGGAAAGGTAAGTGTTTTTTTTTTATAACTCATTGATAGGAAATTAATACAATTCATAAACATTCAGTGCTTTTTAAAAATGTATAAAATTACTGGAAAATCTTAAAAACTAAATAAATCAGAGAAGGTAACTTTAGTCTGATGATTTATTTTCCTTTCAGTGGGTACTATGGTCGATCGTGTTGACGAGATAGAAGCGAAGCAAGAGATTCCTTCATTTCATAATTTTGAGGATGATAACATATCTGGTAAATATTACAATGTTACATAAATCTTTGATAAACAATGGGATATATGAATCTTGAATATATTAAAGTTGAAGATTTAATCACATTTCGCCTAGACTTTGATACCTAGCAATGCATCTTCAAAACACTCTGAAGGAATAAAAACACATCAATAAATTGGAAATATTTCTCTAAAGATGACATAGTTCAGCATATAATAATTTTTAGAACAGCTATTAGACAGTATTTTAACATCACCTAGTGATTAAATGACATTTATTGGAAGCATAGGTAAATTCACACATCTCAGCATAAAATACTATACCATGCTTTGTTTTTTTAATGTAAACCTTTCTATTAACTTAGTTGCACTTAAAGGATACTAATTTATAAATTAAAAGTAGTATTATGTGCAAGGTTGTGGAGTTAGTTGGTAAAAATGTACCGACTCTGGCTTCAAAATAAAAACTTATAATGTTATAACAATATATAATTTTAACTTTTTATTTTATTTTAAGATCAATGTCCACTACTACTTCCTGAGGAAGATGCTATAATAGCATCGAAATATTGATGTGTATGTAAATATGTGTTAAGGGTTCTTACTTCTATTTGTGCTCTTACCATTTTCCTAATATTCTATCATTTTATTTATTACCAATAAGATCAATGTTTGTAATTTTGTTTGACAAATTTATTCAAATATAAATTCTCAATGACCGCGATACTTCCCATAAAATCTGTATTGGAGGATTTCAATGCAGTCATTTTATTATTACTAATAATAATATATATTAGCCATTTATGAAGGCTCCGGGCAGTAGAAAAATAGAGGACTCACAGTTGAAGACTTGGTGTATTGACCTCATAGTCCTGATTATATGACAAACAAAAACTTTGGCTTTTACTTTGCTTGCATGTTTCAAGATTCACTTTGACTTTGCTTCTCATTTAAAAAGTGACCTTCACACACCTCTACTAACAATTTTCATGTCCTAACTGAGAAAATTCAGCCATGGAACTGCAACTTCCGGCGACTCGGAAACTTGTGAGGCTCAATTCTTGTGATAGCTTTTTCTTTAAAAAGCTTAAAACTACCATTTTGAAAATTGCTCAACGTGATCTACAAGAAAATGTAATAAAAAATTTGGAGTCTTATTTAATAAATCAAAGTGACTTTAATGTCACCTTAGCAACGCCACCCAAAGGCATATCAGCCAAAAACCACCTTACTTTCCCTGCAAAACCAACTTTTGTTTAAAATATTTTTTTCTGCGAAACATTGTTTTCGATATATTTTGGTAGAAAGTTTTTAAATTAAATCCCGATATATAGGAAAATGCTAGTGTGTTTTCTTGTCATTTATCTTTCTAAAATAGAAACCTTAAGTTGCAGTTGTAAAGAATCCAAATAGGCATGTGATGCACTAACAAAACATAAAGAGTTTTCATTCTGGGCTGTAATTTGAAAAATATATATTTCTCTCCATCTCTTAAGATATTAAAATTATCTTATAGTGTATGCCAAAATACTAGCATATTGGAAATTGGTCCACAACTAACAAAAAAAAAATTCAGTACATCTTTATTTTAAGTCGAGTGAAACATTAACTTACTGTCTCTATAAGGATTGTTTAATGGCCCTATCATTTGTTTTGGATATCTTCTAATAAAACCCCGTGATTTAGACTATGTTAAACTACATTACATTAATCTTTTCTTGAAGTAGGTCACTCATGCTTCTGTGTCATTTCAAATTCATTGAAATTTAAAATGAAATTAAATCAGTATTCATAAAAAAAGTAAACTAGTACACCCTTAAAACAATGTATTACATTTTTTGCTCGTAGCAGATATGTATTATTTAATACTAATATTAGTAATAATAACATACATAGTATTATTAACATAATAATGCTTATATAATAACACAATCATAACTTATTAGTTATTATATTAATTAATCATATATATATATATATATATTAGGGGTGTACCGATCAATCATTATCGGACGATTATTAGTGCATCGGCAATTAATCGTAATCAGCAATAATTATGTCGATTAATCGTGTTTTTTAAAAGTAAAATTTAAATCAAAATTTTCTAGGTAGGAGTTTAGTGATCAAAATTTCAAAAGACACATATACATACCGCATCTGGGTTGTAGGCTATGCAAAGATTACATAAACAGATTAAGAAAGATAAGTTCATACCATTGATAAAACTAAGTCTAGTTCCAACTTTCGTCGGTTATGCATAAAATAATTTTTTTTTATGCATACATCTCTTTGAATTAATTAGATTAACTGTTATCATTCTCTTAAGTAATTTCCCATTATTATTATTATTATTATTATTATATTTAGAACCGTGTCTTACTACCCGTTCGGGTTACACGCTTTAAGTACTAATTATGCTAGTGGATTAGGAATTGTGAAGGATGAATTAGAGGAAGTGAACCCACATTTGCGTGGAAGAGGAGTGGAAAACCATTTAGGGAAACCCCCCCTCCCTCTAGTTCACCCGACCAAGATTCGAACCTCGATCTCCCCGTCCTCAGCGGTTGATCTCAACATGACTAGCGCGTTGGCCAACTACGCCATCGAGGCGGGTAATTTCCCAATAGTTATTAATAAATAGTCGATAATTGGGATTAATCGGTGTAAATAATCTTAACATAAACAATTATTTCAAACAATCAATAATTGGTATCGGTAATCAGTTTTACTGAATTGGTACACCTCTAATATATATATAAAACATTACTACTATTGATATTATTAATAATCAAAATAATGTGTTAATGTTGTGACAAGCTGGAGCGTTCCCATATGAAGACTACTTTCACAAGCAGATAATGAAAAAGAAGAAGGACCACTCATACAGGGTGTTTAAGAAAGTGAATCGCCTAGCGAAGGCGTTCCCGGCAGCATTGGAGTACAGTTGGGGTGAGCGGCCCATCACAGTGTGGTGTTCCAACGACTACTTGGGAATGTCCACCCATCCTCAAGTCAAGGAGGCTGTCAGGTAAACTGACCAAAATATTACATTATTAGTAAGTAGAGAGATGGATCTCGCTCACTATTCCTGATTTTGATTTTTAAACTATAACCACAATTTTTCAATTCTATATTCCAATTAATTAACATTTACAATTCAAATCTTTTCCCACTCATCTAACCTAACATTAAAATTTGTCATTTCTTATAGGGTAATTTTTTTTAATAACTAAAACAAGATTAAAAATATTTAAAAAATTACTAGGAGTGGACGGGATTCTTAAACCTTGAGAAAAGGCCAGGAATTTATCAATTCTCGTTGGTCAGGGGCGGGAATTACCCTTTCTCGAAAAGCTTTGGGGGTGGGGGGGAACAAAACAAAGGGTGCCCACTTGTGTAATAGCAGTTACTTCCCACTCATTACTATTAATCTCTTTTGTAGACGGTCTTCTTTGTGCTTTAGCAAACTTGGTGGTTGGGATGGGGAGGGGGTTATTTTACCACCTGTAGATAGACAAACAAGTTGGAAGGTACATGACTTATTGCTCTTTGTCTATCGCAGCTATTTTTTAGGTTCAACAAGTGAAAGATCTTGAAAGATTTATAGAACAAAGAGATTTTCTAGTATCTTTTGGGGTGTAGAAATGATAGGAAG
>CABEEJ010001047.1:105835-121730 GCA_901482245.1 Timema douglasi | reverse complement strand
ATATATTCGATTCTTGCGATATATCGATTTCTGAGAATACATTCTATTTAAAACACGAACATATTTTCGACTACAATATGTTCATTCCCATTTTATAAGGCAGGACTACGTTTGAATATTTCTACAATTACTTCAATAACATATTTTTTTAAATAATAAAAACTAAGTTAAAATCAATTAAAAAATAAATAATGGATTAGCAAGTAGTTATTTGATTCTTAAAACTCGAGAGCGCTTACTAAGTGATCAGATTACCTGAATCGATTTTAAACAAACAATCGATATACAATACGTAGGTCGATAGTGATAAATAAAGAGTTATATCGCTGTCTGACTGTTGACAGCATTTATTTTTCATGAAACCCAACAAAATATCTAACTTAAGGATCGTATGCAATATATTATATATTATAATTATATATTATATAGTTGTAGATAATTAAAACCAGTTAGGTAGTAAGAATTAACAGTATCTTTATTTTAATCATCACTCGGGCGAGTAAACATATACGTCATGGCGGCTGACTTTATATCGTGTGTAAGGGCGGCTGACTTTCTATCATCGGTAATGTGTTCTTATTTCTGTTTAAAAAAGCCATAATTTGTTTTATTTATTTTCTAGTTTATTTGTAATTCTAGTTTAGAGTTTCAGTTTTTGAAGAGTTTTAATGTGTTCATTACAATATTTAAAAGATTGTTCGCGAGGTGAAAGTTTTACAAGTGGCCATGTGCCGAAACGGTCGAGTCCAAGTTTCCCATAGAGGTGGGAGGGTACGGTAATAGGCACGTAAGTTTTTCCACACCTAATAATTTTGTTTAAAGAAGATTATATTAATGTTTATCTCTTTTGTCCGGCAAAATAAATATTATGGATTAAGTTGTGCTTTTCAAGTAGGCCTAACTAAGTAATTTTTGAATTCAACATATGATGCTTTGTTTATGAGGTGAAGGATTCATCATCGAATCCAGTAAAACACCGAATCCTCGAATCTCGAATACTTGTCAGGATTCGGTGGATTCGAGGATTCGAAGATTGGAGTGGCCCATCTCTAAATATAATATAATATAATATAATATTATAATTGTTAGTGTAATTTTAATGTCCTTAAAGACATGAGTTTTGAAACCACTTTAATTATTCTTTTTATTAGGCCCTATATTTTTATTTAAGTGTGGTCCTTATTTTTAAATTGTGTTCTTAAAGCGTTATTTCTAATTTAAAAACAGATATTTCCATTTAACTTTTTTTCCAAATGTACTTATATTTATAAAAATTAGTGTCATTCATATTTTAAGAACAGGTATTTTAGTATATTTTTTAAATCTCAAATTTTAAAGATGTGATATTTACATTTAAAATAAACAAGTATATACTCTTAACATTTTAAAATTATGAATATACTCAAAATTTGGAGCTTTTAGAAATATTCGACCCAAGTTTGACACGAATGAAAAATCCCAAGCTCGCAGACCCCTAGTGTTTATCAGTTGGATTTTTTGTTACATGTGAAATGTGTATCTTTTCTTTATAAAAGCAACAGTTTGTTGTATTTTTGTCCATTGATTTCTCCTATACTTTATATTAGGATGGATGAGAATGACATTTTTATATCAGGTTTGGGAAATGAGTCAAAATATCGGGATCAGGACGAGAATGAGACATTATAAAAATGACTCTTTAGATTAATTCTAGATTAAAAATATATATTGTTTTTAAACTAATATGGTAATACTTGTAAAAGCTTTGACACTATTAAATATAATACAAATAATATATCATCAAATCATAATATAAATAGGGGTGTGCAAAAAGCATTTTTTACTGAAACAAATAGCAAAATTAAAAAAAAATATTAAACAGGGAAAATCAAATAATTAATTTTAGTTTTTAATACATTATTTTTATTAGTTAATCACTTTTTAAAATGATGTTCTATATATTTTAAATACTAGTGTAAGAGTGCAAAAAATTAAAAAAATATCTCTTATCCTTTCTAAATGTTCTCTATTTTAACACCTCTTGAAGGCTATTTAGTTTTGAAACACCTTATATATTCTTTAGGTCCAAAACCCCCTTAAAGATGATTTAGGTATGAAACGCCTTAAATGTTCGTTAGATGTGTTAACCTTTAAAACCCCTTGAAACTCCTCTCTGTTTAAAGCCCCCTTAATGTTCTTTGTTTAACACCCTTGTAATCTCTACTCTATGTTTGGTTGCTAACAACAGACAGGTCTTACTCGAACAATGAGTGGGCGGGCTTTATTTCTCGCCCAAACCCCTGCCTGGAAAGGGTCTTTACCGCCCTCGGGATGGATAAATTCCAGACATTTTCCCATCCAAGGGTTCGGCATGCTAAAAGTTAACTTTTCATGGTTTTTATGAAACTTTTTCAATGTTAACCTGATTATGCAACAGCAATATTTGAGACAAAAAATAAATTCCTTAGCAATTCTGCAACCCTAATTAGATTTTAAGTCAACATAGGTGTTTTGTAAACAAAAAAACATTTGCTAACATTACTTAATAAGTCTACCATAATTATTATTTTCTTCATTCATGATGAAATAAATACCACCTACAAAAAATATTTCCAGAACCACAGAAAAGCTGGGCGTCGTCTTGGATTCGGGTGGATACAGAATATATATTTATTATTGGTGCTCTTTGGTGGAAATAGATTTTCTTTTCTCAATGCTTCTGTAACAGTGTATATTATTTCATTTATGCTTTTTGGTGAAGTGTTTCTTTAGAAATGTATAATTTCTTTTCACAAATATTACAAATTTTTATTAAATGTCTCTATTTATGTCATATTTTTAATGTGAGGTTTAATGTATGGAAAAGGATTGAAATTGTCATTGATAAAAGAATCAGGATCGGAAATTGAAAATTGACATATTTTAATATGATTTCATATATTATTAATTGTTTCCTGCAGGGTGTCACATATTCTCAGATGCTGGCAACCATGCATCCATGATCCAAGGAATCTGCAACAGCCGCGTCCCCAAGCACGTGTTTCGCCACAATGACCCAGCGCACCTGGAGGAACTACTGTCACTGGTGGATTATGACACACCCAAGATTGTGGCATTTGAGACTGTACACTCCATGACTGGCGCTATTTGCCCCCTTGAAGAGCTCTGCTTGGTGGCACACAAACACGGGGCGCTTACATTTGTGGATGAGGTTCATGCTGTTGGGCTGTATGGTCGACACGGTGCGGGAATAGGAGAACGTGATGGGCAGCTGCCAAAAATGGACATTATTTCTGGGACACTAGGTATGTTCATACTCCAATTATTTTTACAGCTCTTGGTTATTATTTTAAAAATGAAATATAAATATTGGCTCTGCACTGCATCCAAAACATGTGATTTCTTTGACGTTAAATAATTTGTGACTAGAATTCAATGGACATTGGTGACATCTTCATTTATTCTATCTTATAGGTAAATAGATTAAAGGAAAATGTCAATTTGTTAGATAAAAAAATAGTTTTACTGAAAATGAGATCACTTTGAGAGATGAATAAAGAAACTTTTTTATTAGTTTTATTTTGCTTGTAGTTGATAAAATATTTTAATGTTGAGATTTTAAAATGAATATCATATGTCGGCCTCAATTCTTGGCCGAGAGATGATTTTTGTTATTAATGATTGGCATGTTAAAAATTTGTAAATTGGTTAACATTCAATCATATACTTGCACCTAATTATTTTCACAAAAGAATAATACTTGTGACCAACAAATGGCAACAAAAAAATCTTTAAAACACGTTTGAAATAAAAATGCAAGCTAAGTCATTTCATTTGACATTGTTTCTTCAGTTTGTATCTTTACTAAGGGTGCGCGAAGCTTTGAAACTTCATCTTGGCTTCGAAACAAACATCAGCTTTGACTTTTCTTCGAAAAAAATTATGGCTCTGAAGCTTCACTAATAAAATTATTGACAGCTAAAATACTCTTTTATGATCAATTACCGCCATTCTAAGCTGTTTTGTACATTACAAATTAATATTCTTAGAGAAATAATTTTAAGTAAATGAATTGCATTCTGTGATAATTGCTTGATTTATCAGATTGAAACAATTGTGCAATTAAACATTTTCCAAGTAATTTTAGTGCATAAAGTAATTTAAATAATCACAATATATTTTTTTCAAGCATAAAACAAAAAATATTTGAACTCCGATTCAGCTTCGAGAATATTTCACATATTCAATTTTGCTTCAAATTGATAAAGTAGTCTTCGCACACCCCTGGGGGATGGGGGGGGGGGGTCAAAGGGTCATTTGACCCACTGTGAAAGTTAAACAATACAAAAAACAAAATTAAAGTTGAAATTTTAGAAAGAAAATACAACACAGATAAATGTTATACAATTTGTATCTTTTTACATGTAGACACCTCTTAAGTAGAGTCCACATATGCATTATTCGTTCACATTTATTCATTGTTCAATATTATTCACTCAAGTTTGAAAAAAATATTTGTTTTCATGTAAGAATATGTGTCATGTATAGCGAGTAACCAACATTGACCCATATAAAGATGGTATATTACCACACATCAAAGAAGACTAATAATTGCCTGAGAGCAGCTCATCCCCGAATAACGAATATAGAGTATGTGTGGACAGCAGGAGCGGCAAAATTGTATGGGACTCTGCCACCCCTGGAAATAATTTGCCCAGCCCCCAGATATATTTCAAATCCTCTGATATTATTGAATAAAGCTGAAACATGGCCTAAATTAAACTCCAAATGACTTCTAGATGCATTTTATTGTCAAAAGTTTGCCGGAGAAAACTGCTTCAAATAATTACTAGATTACAGGTACCTAACTGGCACAAAGATTCTGGGGAGGAAAGCTATAAATAGCTTCCAAGGTCATCCAATTTTCAAAAATGTCTTGTGGAGGACAATTCCAAATTCTACATTTTCTGATAATTAAATTTTCAAAATTTTATTGGAAACACTTTAAATGGCTTATAAAAGAATTTAATTAAAAAAAAAAATTCAAGTCCAAGACTACTCATAGCTCCTATAGTTTGCCATTTTTCAAAGAATTGTTGAAGGAAGGCCACTCCAAATAGTTTATAAAAACTTCTGATTTAAAAAAAATAGGAGAGGATGACCACGGTTTAAAACATACATAAGATCAAATATGAATGAGAAATATTAAATGGTTTTAGACAGAAATCTAACACTGTAAGTAACTTGTTATTTATAATTATGACCCCCTATGAAAATAATTTGGATCCCCCCCCCTGAATACCCCTAACCTTTACTAATAAATAAAGTGTCATGGATAAATTATTATTGAATTAAGTTAAAAAGAGCACCCGTTTGGTGATTAAAAGCCATTTGGTCCATTTATTTTTAAATAGCTTGGTTGAGGTTAAGATTTGGTTAACACCATTTGTTGCTTGATATAATTAACTGCCGACAGTTCTCTAAGTTATGTTTGTTATGTGTTTTCTAAGGTTGTGCTTATAAGCCACACTTTAGTTTAAAATCTATGTCTTTAGGGCCAGTGGTTCTTATCCTAAAGTGCCGTTCCATTTTCAGTATAGTTTATTAAGCGTGGCAAAACCTTAACTTGTGTCTTTAATTAGTTATGGTGTTAGGCGTCATACTCACAATGGACAGGACTGCTGATGTCGGGGATGTATTGGCTCGAATCTCTGTCAACCTACTTGTTAGTTTTCATGAGGAGAAACAAGATTAGGATTGAAATTATCTGGGAAAGAGTAGGTAGGGAGTACAGGATATATTAGAGGAAGCAAGATTGAAATGGTATGGGCATGTAATGAGGATGGAAAAAAATAAAATAATGGAAATGAAGTATAGGAAAAAGACTGCAAGGGAGGCCAAGAAAGAGACGGAAGGAGCAGATAACTGTAAGTGTTTGAGTGAGAGGAGAAGAATGGAAGAAATTTAAGGAGTAAGAATGGTGGAAGGATAGAGGAAGATAGAGACATTTTACTGAAGTGGCCCAGCCACAGGCTGGAAACGATTAGGAGATGGTTTTTGCACTGTTTCTTCACGCAAATGTGAGTACGCTCACTATAAATTCAACCTCACTTATCATCATCATCATTATTTAATAAGAACTAGTTATTGGAGAAATAAAATTATTGTTCTGTAGCAAATAATCATCATTAACCGTTTTCAACCTGTGGCTGGGTCAATTTAGTAAAATGCCTCCATCTTCCTGTATTCTTCCACCACACTTCCTCCTTGAATCTCTTCCATTCTTTTACTGTCACTTGAACACTTTGTATCTGTCCCTCCTGTCTCTTTAGCAAGTCATGAGTTAAAAGTGGAATGATTCAAGCTATGTTATCTTAATGGATGACTCATCATGATATCAGAAGTGTTTACTAACACAACTCATGTTGAGTTAATACACACTTAATAATGATATGTTTTTATTTTTTAGAGTTTGATAAGAGTAGACAGTTTAAATAACTTGACATAAAAAGGACATCAAATTTCATCCAGTGTTTCATTTAGTGCCTCACAATGAAAATCAAATAATCAGACAAAGTCAGTAAAATGTTGGTTCTTTATTTATTAAATATTTTATGCTTTAGAGAAAGGAACATAACACTGCTTTTCTTCGTCTTAATTTCCTCTTATCCGGTTTCTGCCATGCCGTGGCTCGAATGGTACATCTCCACTACCCTGTTACGCCAAAAATTGTTCTGCACACACTTTTCTTAATTGACTTCAACCACCTGGGTCTCTTACCAATCATTGATTATTTCCAGTTAAATGTTTCAATTTTTACTTTTAAGGTCGAGACAATGTTTGGACCAGAATTTAAGAATCTCCAGACTAAAGAGGTTTGATATAACTATCAAGGGATCTGTGTGGACAGGTAAAGCTTTCGGCAACATGGGTGGTTACATCGCAGGCAGCACCCAGTTGGTAGACGTGATACGAAGCTATGCTGCAGGGTTCATTTTTACAACTTCACTGCCACCGACAGTACTGGCTGGAGCGCTACGCTCCGTGCAAATACTGCGCTCCCTCGAAGGTCAGGAGCTGCGTAAAAAGCACCAGCAGAATGTGCTACAGTTGCGCTCCTTGCTACTAGATGCCGGGCTGCCTGTTGAGGTCACGCCCTCTCACATATTACCTGTTAAGGTGAGCTAATGGGATACCTTCACCATATTTTATGTCCTTTACCCTTCCCTGTGTGTCATGACTAATCTTCAATATTTAAATTGCATACATTCATACATACATACCTAATCATGCCATTCCCTTACGAGGTAGGCAAGAAACTGTGAATATAGCTCATAAAACCTCTTTGTACTTAATCCATCCTAACTTTTCAGGTTCCCCTATTGCATACTTCCTTCGCCTCAACAACATCCATACACCAAGTCATACATGTTCTTTTATTCTTAAAACTCTTAAATGTCCCTTCCTTTTGATCCATACACTTAACCTTCATATATTTGTTTCATCACTCGATCCATACTCATCCTCTCAATATGCCCAAACCACCGTAAGCCACTTCTTTCGAATTGACCTATTGGATTTCAAACTTTCAAACCGCACTCCTTCAGCACCCATTCATTACCGACTCTGTCCATACGAGTTTTTCCACATGCATTTCTTAGATATCTTATTCCAACCGCATTTATCTTGCTTTTGTGTTTCTCCTGACAAACCCACGCTTCATGTCTATAAAACCACTTTGATGTTAACACATTTTTATATACTGCCATCTTTGCCTCTACTCTCTGAGATACATTCACTCGTTTGTCGATTTCGCCGTCTATACTCTCATTTTTACAGAATATTCTGCTCAGATACACAAAACATTCACTTGTTCTAACAGTTTTCCATTTATACTAAGTTGACAATCATTTCCTGATCTGTCCTTATCAAAAACCAATACCTTAGTTTTGTAGACATTTATATCTAGTCTGTCTTTCACCACACTCAAACGATTTAATACATTCTTAGCCATTAATACAACATCATACGCATATAACAGCACGCTCACATTCACATTGTCCATTTGTACACCAACCGCATCCTCACAAGCATCCTTCATACACTTATCCATGAATACGTTAAACAACCATGGAGACATAACATAGCCTTGTCTAACACACTGCTCAATGTCAACCATTCGTTCAAAGCTCCATCCACCCACCTTAATGTGTTTCATATAAGATTATCAATTAAAACTAATTCTTCATAAAATATATATCGTAATTAATGAACACCTATTAATACCATTATCAAGATTTTTTTTTTTCTAAAGTGTTTCAAAACTTTGCTACGAGTATATGGTAGGTATCTTTATCGTTCTAAGTCTCAACATGGATCAACAATTATCAATAGCTCGCAAGTTAATATCATTTTTTTTTATCAGGTTGGCAATGCACAGCAGTGTAGCAGTGTGTCAGACCTACTGTTGCGAGATTATGGACACTACATTCAATCCATCAACTACCCAACAGTTCCTGTGGGGGAGGAGAAGTTGCGGGTGGCCCCTACACCCCATCATACCCCTGCCATGATGCACAAACTAGTGGATGACCTGTTGTCTGTGTGGCACAGGGTTGACCTGCCACTGATGCGCTCACCGAACCAATTCATCGGTGCATGACACACACACACACACACACACACGCGCGCACACTTGTTTATGGGTTGGGGGTAATTTAGCAAGAGGGTGGTAACAATACTAATACTCAGGTATAATTTTATTAATGTTTTTTATGTTGAATATTATTTCATACTTTTATCAAAACTAGATGATCTTACTTTGCGTATCTTGAAGATTAGAGCATGACTTGTGTTTTTCATTTAATGATATAACCCACACATGTATTATTCAAAGGTTGTTATTGATCAGACGTTCCATTTGAAACAATCCCGTTTTTGGCTCAAGTTGGCTGGGTCTGTTTGGAACATAAGCCTCCTTTCCTCCCACCACCTCGGCCTTGTCCTCTCCTCTCTCCCCTTCACACTCCTTACTCCCTTCAGCCATCCATCCCTTGATCTTCCTCTTGGCCATCCTTTCCCTCCCCATTGTTCTCACATGGCCATACCACCTTAGTCGTGCCTTGTCTATCCTGTCCTGGACCAGCTCTTCCTCTTATTCTCTCATTTCATGATAAATAATTGTTTAATTTTGTGACTTATTTGTTTAAATTTAGGAAAGATACCAGCACACTTAATTGAATGTAACTTGAAGTGTAAATTATTTATAAATACCAAAATACATTTTAAAAACTGGCTTTCTTTGCCAGAGGCATTACTGTATTGGCCTGAAAATAGGCCACACCCTATCTTCAACTACTTTCAGAGAAAAAACAATATCCCCACTTAGATATGATCATTAAATCATTTGAAAAGAAAAATTATTTACCGGTAGGTTAGTTAAACATATAAAATCACTTTCAGAGAAAAAACCCACACTCTAAATGATGTCACTTGGAAATAAAAAAGTAAGTTATTCATACTAAAAATGAGATCATTTGGAAATTTAAAACTAATAATACACTTAAAATGTGATCACTGAAAAAAAATAGGCTAACAATGAGACACTTTGAAAGGAACGAAAAATTATTCATCACTGTTCTCATAATTGTCACTCTCATTGGTCTCTTCTGCATAGTCCTGCCACAAAATATCATCTTCTGTGCCACCCATCTTATTGGATAGGCAGCACTTCTTAAATTCGTGGACAATGGACTCAGCAGATATCTTTCCCAAAGCAGGCTCAACAAAGGCTTCTTAATTTTGCCACTGGGGGTTAGGGAATGATCTGACAATCTTTTGACAATAGCCAGTCTGAATATACCCTTCAGAGGTTGTACTTGAAGGGTTTATTCACAACCACATCAAGGACTTGTAGTTGTGGGAGCGGTGATAGAGTTGTTGACTGGCATGTTACCTCCTGGAATAACAAGATCATGACTCCACTAGGCAGGGTTTCTTTCGGGAGGTTTTTTCTTAAAGTTACATATGGAGGTAGCTTCCTACCATCAGTAGTTACAGCTGACATAGCTGTAATGCGCAATTATTCATTGCCAGTGATATTCACAACATTGGATTTGGGTCAATTTTCATCCACACAAGTATTACTTGGTACGTCGAAATACACAGGTTTTTCATCTGTGTTTCCAATCTGACTAAAAAGATAGTCGTTCTGTCTACAGAGGCCAAATACACACAGTTGCTATTTCACCAACTTCTCTGCGTAGTCAGTGGGCAACTTTTGTGCTAAAGAAGTTCTTCGTCTTATTGACAGATCACTTCTGCGCATGAATCTTTGGTACCACCCAAGGCTCGCCTTGAATTTCCTTTGTGGTACTTGTAGCTCTCTTAAAATTTCTTATGCCTTCAATATGATTACATCACAACTTATTGAATACCCATCACGTCTCTCTTCCTTTACAAAAGAAAGAACACGTGCATCAATTTCGAGATTACAGCCATGTCTGAGTCCTCAAAAGGTTTTTCGCGTTGAGATGGCGTTCTTAAGTTATTTTTTTCTAAAATCTAGCGAGGTTTGTTCTTCCCATCAATTCCATATTTTCTGCAAAGTTTATCACCACTAATTTAAAATTGCCATCTAATTCCCTGGCCAGAACACTTTCAAATTTAATACATACTAAATTATTATTCTCATAATAAAATAAATGTTGACTAACATACTGAAACAAAATCTAACTCGAAATATATAAGCTCCCAAACTAAAAAACTATATTGCCGATAGAATGCACTGAAGAAACTAATTTTATCTTGGCAGCCATTATGGCTCAAATAAAATAACTTTCTGTCATGGTTCATCTATTTTTTAAAAGCGGTGGCAATTTACTTCTATATATATATATATATAAAATGTGTACAAAAGTGAATGTGTATTATTAAAGTTTTATGAGAGTTGTTTCTTGGAAAAAATTGCAGATTATTTTCGGGCAAATATGGATACTTTGAACCAAAACGTTGCCTGTGATAGTGAAAGCTAGTTTTTTCAATGGGGTGAATGTACAGGGGGGTTAAGTATACTAGCTATGCCTCTTACTATAAACCATGTTTTATTTAACCTATTGTTCTGTGCCTTGCGACTTATTGAAGCTAAAGTGCCATTTTTATACTTTTTTGTAAATTTTTTTGCCACTTTTAATAGGAATTGTGTTAAATCTTCAGGTTAACGTTGAGTATTTCTCATTGACATACACTTGTAGGTTGTTGTTTCTTCTAATTTTATAAATTAAAACTATGTTGATACTGAGTCATCTTTGCTTTCTTAAGGTGGTGATTTTTAAAATTATTTTATTTTAGATAAAAATAAATTACCTATATAAATAACTATATGGTACATGTCTAAAAAACAAGAGTACAATTAACTCTTATATTAATCTAAATGACAATTTGTGATCAACTTTCTAACTAGGATATACATGTAAAAAATACATTTGTGAACTTTTGTGTTAGCACTATCTTTTAAGTGTACACCTCATTGCATGATATATTATTTTACAGATTGAAAATTATATTTATGAGGCTTGTTATATTGTTAAATTAACCAATCAGAAAGAACAAGATGGTTTTCAGTTATAAAAATGGCAGCTTGTGGGTTGCCAAAATGATGGGCATTTACCGATAAAACTCCCTTCAAATCTGATTTTTTTTTAATTAGTTATCTACAAGCTACCTATTTTTTTATTTTTTGTATTGGATAGTTAGAGGTAAAGGTAACTCCAACTTACCCAGTACACTTATGAACGTATCAATATCATTGGACCAATTTATAGTTATTGGTGCCACAAGATCAAAACTCTACTTAATTTAAATAACTACTTGTATACCATTAAACACACTAAAATATGCTGATCATCTAGCATTGCTGTCCAGAAATAAAGGACCGGCTGGTGCATTTGAGGTCTAAATTTCAATGACAAAAGGAATGGACCTATCGGTAAGACGGAATATTTTATAACCATAAAAAAAATTACATTTTCAAACTAAAACTATCTTGTCTCAGACTTTAAGATAATATAATTAGTGTATGTTGTACATTATTAACTGTTGCTCTTAAAATAATAATCTCACATTCTTTTTAACAGCTATTAGTTTTATGCCTATCTGATTTTATAGTCTAATAAAATTTTATTGAGCATTGTTATAGTGAAGTTTATTTAATCACATACCTCGGTCAGGAGTGAGTGTTTTAGACGATTTTTACAACATGATATAAGTTTGCTTCATTAATATGTCTATCTTTATATACAGTAGGCCCCTAACACATAATTAACAATGTTTTTAATCCGTGCTTTTACATATATTAATTTTTAAAAAAAGATTTGGCTTAGTCAAATCTTTTTTTCTTTTTTCTTAACAGGAACAGAGTGTTAAATTACAAAAACTGTTAATATCATGCCTTCTCCATTGGGATTTTTAATTTTTTATATATCCAATACTCTACATTCTCATCTTGTCTACTGAAAGTAGTGTTTTTGGTACCCATTATACTGAACAGTAGAAGTCTTACCTTGATGCTTTATACTGAGCTTATAAGCAATATCATAGTGGGTTTGTCCTTTATGTTATACCTTTTACATGTTCCTATCATTCTTTACCATTTTCCTTTTTCTCCCCCTTTGTTTATTGGTTTTCTCTTTTAGGAAGTTGCGTTTCACACTCCTCCCTGATGAGTTCCAATAGAATGAAACCTAAGTCAGGGGATTGGGCGGTGACTATCAATTTTCTTTAAGAGGCAACCATGATCTCTTTTTCCATTGGCAGCAGTGTAAAGTGTGGACTGTGTTGTTCTTTTCTTTGTAAAGACCATATTGTGTTCCCCCTTTTTTATGTTTCTATACACTTTTCCTATACCATCTTCCAAATATAATATAGTGGGTTTAAGGTAAGCCTTAACACTATTTTATGTTGTGATCAGGGAGTCGAATCAAAATATTTATCTGTTTTGGCTTCTTTAAGTTTTACAAAAAAAAAGTTCTGGTCTTTTCACTTAGTATGACAATTTTAATAAAAATTCAAAACATCAGTAAAAGGTTATTTAAAAAAAATCAAAGGAATATAGATAAATAACGAAAAACTTATAGCTTATTTCAAAATAATTTCATAGATGAGGGGGTTGGGTCAAAAACATGATAATCCTCAGCTATTTAGATGGGATATTTTGCTAATTTGTAGTTCAATTGGTATGCAACCATAAATCACTGCTAACATAGTATCTCGTCTAATGAGGGTTATAATGTTTTTGCCCTAGCCCCCTCAAATGGGAATAATTTATTCATATTTATCTTGGACTGTTTGTGCAACTGGGTAGCTCTCATTTCTCAGTGCTCCCTCTTAGACATGTTTGCTGTCACTCAGACAAATAAATCTTCCCATTTTTAACCTAATGTGTAAAGTGAAATAACCCTAAACTATTTGACAACTATTTCTCATTAATGTTCAATGGCATAATCCTTCTAGTCACAACTTGATTAAAAGTCCTGAAAAAATAGAGAATTTAAAACCTATAAGAAAATAAATATACATTGGTTCTGGCTCATGGGCAATTTATTTTTGGAGTTCCAGTTCCTTAAAAGTAACTTAATTTTGGTTATCAGTCCTGGTTCCACTCACTGGCTGTGATATGAGTGATCACACGTCAAGGTCGTCATCTGGATCTTCCTCATCCCAGTCGTCTGCAGCGTCTGGTTCATAAAAAACCTTACTTCCAACATCTCCTCCGCCAGAGTCAACCCTGGTAACAATACAGAAGGGTTGTTTTTTTTCAGCACTGCGTCCCACCACAGTAATTACGCTTATGTATAAGGACGGGGAAGGTTGAATTTAGAGGAAGTGTTCATTTGAATGGAAAGACATTTAGGGAAAACCACTCTCGGCACACCCGACCAGGAACCAAATCCTGATCTTTCTGTCATTAGCGGCACTGTCTAATGCAAGAGCGACACCTTTCACCAATCAACCACCGAAGTGGATAATATTTATAGTACTAAATTTATTTCCTCTTATCAGTTCAAGTACACTTGAAAACTGAAAACAAAACTGGGGTTGCCATACACCTGGGAAAACAATGGAATATTGGTGAATTTGAAACAAACTACAAGCTGAAGTTGTAGGTTTCTGTATTGAAGAAATAAGTCAAGAGCACATAGATTCAAATATATGTGTTACCCTGGCCTCTTTTAATAACTGCATACATTTCTTCATCAAGGTTAAATCCTCCTGTCCTAAACATCAATGGTGTAATTTCACAATAGTAAGCTTTATGAAAAGTGAAATTTCATTTCCTTTATATCACTCTAAATGGTTTTTTTTAAATGAGGGGGGGGGGGTGGAATTTATTAGAAAAAATAGTGACAACCTTGAAAATTGACACTTTTTTTGTGCAATGCTGCTAGTTTGTGTTTTACTCTTGTCTGTTGAAAAAGAGGACTAATTTACCCTCAAGATTATGTGTTTTGTTGGTTTTAATTGTGAAACCTAGAGGCCTACAGTTTTCTGGTGTGTGTGTGTGTAGGCCTTGCCCTTTTATCCTCCTTTCAATGTTTAATTGAATACAGCCGTTTGGCGCCATTTTTCTTTGTTTACATTTGAACCAAAACCAGGTCAAATCAACTTTTTCCTGAATTCAAATCTTCATTTTACCTAAATATACAAAATCCTAATAGAAAAAAATAAAAGCATTATGGGTCGACTTAGCCACATTAATACAATTATTTATCTTCAATTCCGATTTTGTTCAAATCATATCTTAAGTTTCTACAAAAAAATATAAATTATAACATTTTTTGTTATAAAAGTATGTGATCTGCATGTTAGCTTTTACTATAATTATGTCAGGTTAAATCACTAATAAGCATCATAATAGCTCTAAAATAAATTAAAGCTCAAAATTTGAAACAATCAAAAATAGGCTATCTTGATTTTTTTTTTCCTTATGAAACTTCAAATCTCTAATATCTTTAAGAATTCAACTATAGTTTTAACTAAATTCTTGTCTAGCTAGGTGTTTAGCTATTTGGCGCAAAAAACAAAATATAAATTTAGAGAAATTGGAATTCAAACCAACAAAGTTTCTCAGAAATAGTTAGATAACACTAACAATTTTAGCTGCCGTTAATTCTATGTAATAAGTGTTCATACTAACAAAGATTGAGGATATTCTTTTAAATAAAAAGTATTTTATACATTTTCAAGGTACAAAATACAAAAATAATTTCACAAATATGCACATGGAACTAACTCAGGCGGTAGTGTATCTGTCTACTGAGCTAAGGGTCCCTGGTTTGATTCCTGGTGTGGCCAAAAAATTTATCAATGGTGAAATGTGGGCTTCCCCTTCCACACTGATAAATTAACAGTTGGAAGTCAGATGTTGTGTTTGTTCTAGAAGTTGGATTATAAGTTGTGTGCTGATATGTCATTTCAGAAATTGCATGTTAAATACCTCAAACAAGTGAAGAAATATATATACACACACACACACACACACACACACATACATACACTAGCCTCGAACAAGACTCTTCTGTGTTTCTATTTCCACCAGTGTTCTCTTTTTTATTTATTTTTTTCTCCAAGATTTGAAGTGGTCAGGGTTTTAGGCCCTTAGCTCTCAACTTTCATTTATAAAATTATATTATTTTTTCCTTTAGTTTACATATTAATATACTCAAGATACTGAGAGTACTAAACTGATAAATACATTGTTCTTTTCCATTCATCTAGGCCTAATTTAATTATTTTTATTACTATCAAATGGTTAATTATAAGAAAGTGTGGGGTGTTATGGTAATTATAAGTTATGTAAATCATAACCAAAGTTGTAAGCAATATATGTTTCAAATTTCAATTCATTAACTTCATTTTC
>CABEEJ010001047.1:60626-92318 GCA_901482245.1 Timema douglasi | reverse complement strand
TCCGCTATTGGTTTTGCTTGTAAATAATACGCTATTGGTTTTGCTTATTAATACTCCGCTATTGGTTTTGCTTGTAAATAATACGCTATTTGTTTTGCTTGTAAATACTCCACTATTGGTTTTGCTTGTAAATAATACGCTATTGGTTTTGCTTGTAAATAATACTCTATTGGTTTTGCTTATAAATAATACTCTATTGGTTTTGCTGATAAATAATACGCTATTGGTTTTGCTTGTAAATAATACGCTATTTGTGGGGAATGCCAGGCCTCCACCGTGGTTCTGATTCCACGTTAAACTGTAGGTCCTCCATTTAATCTCACAATCACCGTGCCCTTACATATTAGCGTAAGTGCGTATAACCCGAACGGGTAGTAAGGCGCGGTGCTAATAATAATAATAATAATAATAATAAGCTATTGGTTTTGCTTGTAAATAATACGCTATTGGTTTTGTTTATTAATACTCAGCTATTGGTTTTGCTTGTAAATAATACGCTATTGGTTTTGCTTGTAAATACTCCACTATTGGTTTTGCTTGTAAATAATACTCTATTGATTTTGCTTATAAATAATACTCTATTGGTTTTGCTTATAAATAATACGCTATTGGTTTTGCTTATAAATAATACTCTATTGTTTTTGCTTATAAATAATACGCTATTGGTTTTGCTTATAAATACTCCACTATTGGTTTTGCTTATAAATAATACTCTATTGTTTTTGCTTATAAATAATACGCTATTGGCTTTGCTTATAAATACTCCACTATTGGTTTTGCTTATAAATAATACTCTATTGTTTTTGCTTATAAATAATAAGCTATTGGTTTTTCTTATAAATACTCCACTATTGGTTTTGCTTATAAATAATACGCTATTGGTTTTGCTTGTAAATAATACGCTATTGGTTTTGCTTATTTATACTCCACTATTGGTTTTGCTTGTAAATAATACTCTATTGGTTTTGCTTATAAATAATACTCTATTGTTTTTGCTTATTAATACTTCACTATTGGTTTTGCTTATAAATAATACTCTATTGTTTTTGCTTATAAATACTCCACTATTGGTTTTGATTATAAATACTCCACTATTTGTTCATACATAAGTTGGATGTTAACAACGACTCGCACATTGGAGATAATAAGACTCTTGAAATGTATTGAGAACACATTTTTATGTTTCATGAAATTAAAACTACACCACTCCCCGTCTGTATCGTCATCTGTTAAATTGCGGGGATTTGTTTATCCCCGAGCTTTTATTTGGAAAGCTAAACGTTATGCAGTTAGTTTAGATTTAAACACACACACATTAAAAACAACAACTAATTATTGAACCTTTGAAGACTATATCAAATAAATGTGTTAATATGTACAGTACCTTAGTAGAGTACGCATTAAACATTATACTGTATCAGTCACTTTCCCCGCAACCCGCTTGTGTTTGCTGTCGCTATGTTTAATTAATAGCGTTATTTTAGAGATTGTGATCTTAATTGATCACTCATATGTAGCTTTGATACATTCACGACCTTAGTTTATTTGTATGACAGCTCAAATGTTACTAGAAATAGTCCCTAATGCAGTGGTCCCCATGGCGCTCGCCGAGCCTTTTGCGTCTGCCTGCCACTTTTTGACCACAGCTGAAAAGTTCTTGACTAATAATTTTAATCTGTCACTTTTCCGACAAAAAATCAAGTTTGTGCATATCTCCAGGTATGATGTTCTCAAGAAGTTGGCGATTGAAAGCCCCCCTCTTTCCAATCCCTCCCTCTCATTTCTCTTTCTTTGCGGGCTCATTTTCAAAGTGTACTTTATTACTCGGAACTATCATTATACTCTCTAATACCATGCTAATACTTCCTATTTCCTTTGTAAATATATTGACATGGATTTACCCAGCTTTGTCGCATGAATAAACACAGAATAAACATATATTTTAAAAATGTACCTAAGCACCAAAATGACATTGACTTTTGGTTTGTTGAAAATTGTTTTAATTGTTTAAAATGGTTTTGGACTAACTTTGCGTGTGTACCATTTGCGTTATTTTACATGCGAATTAAAAAAAAATTAAACTCACAATTTTCTTAAATAATGTGTATTTGTGCGTTAATTGCATTATGAATTATGTTCGGCTATAAATTTAGTTGAAAAAGTGATTGGTGCCCGCCACACTACCGTTAGTTTTGAATGTGCTCTAAGGTACAAAAAGGTTGGGGACCTCTGCGGTCTAATGTATCCCTACGCCAACAGCTGACATCTGTCACTTTGGATAGCTGTAATTAAAACATATGGTAATGTATGAATGTGATAGTTAAAAACAGTAATTTAGGCCAGTATTATTTATATATCTATTTTAGGTTGGACACAAAGTGTAATGATACTGTTCCGGACCCCTCTAATATAGTTAAAAAGTCATGGATGAAGGGCATTTTTCCTTAAAGTATTGTGTGTAAAGTATTATTTTAATACTTCATCCATGAAGAATCACATGCTTTTAGAAATAATGTCAAAGTATTGCGCTTCAAACCCTCTTTTTCTTTAAATGATCAACTCCGTAGAATTTAGCAAAATTTTGTGACTCGCTGGCTCCCTCTACCCTATAGGAAGCTAGCCTTCACAACATCTGTCGTCAGGAGTCTTTCTATTAGTTGGTTGTTGACAAGGGGTCCAAGAGGCAAGGGGTATGTCATATATAAACCACTTGTGCATATGAATACACACAGTGGCAGTAATCTAAATCTTAAAATAATATAACATTACACCGTACAAGGAATACGGAACATGTAATATCGTAGAAAAAAATCCGTAAATCATATAATTTAATACCATCTATTCAGTACCGACGGTGTAATCAGTTAAATAAAACGTGTGCAACATCAAAAGCTTTTCTAATTTCATAATTATAACTATCAAATATCAGTGGCGGCTTGTGTATAGGCACTGCGGAACTGCAGCACCCCCTATTTCCACTTGATATTATCGATAAAGTTTAATATAATGAGTCCTTTTTCCTTTAATTCTTTCTTTATTTTTTAGTACAATATATATTCCTTAAGCTTAATGTCAGTACTTCAGTAGCCATCCCCCAGTTTATGAAAAAGATACAAAAAACTTTGTATGGAACTGTGCACTTCACCGTTCCAGTGACGTGGTGTTTGACTGTGTGCGCATGCGCACATAAGATTGGGGTGGGGAGGAAGGCGGGACTGCCAGGTAGAGAAAGCACTGTTGCTCTCGCAGTGCCGTCTCTGGCGTGATGGTGGAAGGAAGTTTTTTTTTTACTCAGCGTGTATTGTGCTTAAAAACCATGTACCATATTCTTGAATGTGATAAAGTGTAGAAAAGTGTAGAATTAAATTATTATTTTGCTTCTAGCTATTCTATTTGTTTCTTTTTTTTTAACAGAAAGACTAAATGCGCTTGCAGTACTTTCAATGGAGAAAAATTTCCTCAGTTGTCATCCAGAGATCAAGGAGAAAATTATTGAACTTTTTGCGCAAATTAAAACAAAAAGAATGGATTTCATTTTTAAATGAATAGATCAAGCTTGAACTGTAACAATTTAAGTTAAAGTAAGTTAAAAAAGTTTGTTTCTTTTGTTAAGATTTTATCAAGTTCCTGAAAAAAATTTGTATACATGTTTTTTTCCCCTTTTACACAATTTTAAAACCAAGGCTAAAAATATTTTGGAGCAGCACCCCCACTAATTTTAGCTACGAGCCGCCACTGTCAAATATACTCAGATCACATAACCACGATCAAGTGCGCAGTAACGCAAACATACGTCGCCATCTCAATAAAACCCTGATATAATTAGAATTAGTGCTCAACCAACAGGGAAATACCTCATTATAAATCCGTATTAATTGGCACCGTATCGCGGGTCAAATATCAATATATAGCATTGTAATTGGTGCCCATCCCGCTGCACCATAGTACTATAAAAAACCATACCATCATAAAAGCTTAATTATTCTTTTTATTCAATTTAAAACAATTATTATTCACAGCACTTCACAAAAGGTCTAACGAACATAGCTTCAAAATGGCAACTGACGAATTTAAACCATGTGATTGAACGTAACGGAAACCAGTTCTTTACACTGATGTTCCCGCGCAGTGGATAAAAATATTTTACTCAGTTAAATATTTTGAAATACGATAAGATAATCATAAAATAATTTATTATATATAAAAAATTACAAGTATTTTCTCTTTTCAAAATAAATACGATGCCTGTAATAAAAGATATTAACGTATGGACTATATCATGAACGTGCCTGGTAGAGGGGTCGGGTGGATAAGTCCCCCCTCCCACCAATATTTAAGTAAAATTATTCTTAAATTCAATAGAGTGTGTATTGATTCATTTGAATAGTATTTGTATTAGTAAATTATTTTATTTGCAAGCTCTTAACTTTTTCAGATAATTGCAGCAATCTTGTAAATGCTAAGAATAAAATAGTGGTGTGTGTTTTGTTTAATGTTTTGTGAATAAATTAGTATATGTAATACATATGTAGTATTTGCTAATGTGTTTGTTTGTAAAAGTGAATTTGATACAAATCAGTGTGATTTGAAAAATATTTTGAGTATGGATCGTTTCTTAATATATAAAAAAGTGATTCACTAACTGAACTATAATCTCTTAAAAAACAATGCTTTGGCGAGTCTGATGAAAAGTCCATTCAAGTCCACTTAAATGTTAATAAAACAGGAAATTTGATGAAACAATCACAAGTTTATCATTGGGAAAGCAATAAATATCTAGTATCAAACAAACCAAATTTCCTACTCAGAATTTAAAAGTAAAAATATTTCGGTTTCACCCAGCAAGGTACAAGGAGTTCACTTGGCTGCATATAGATGCCTCTACAAACAATGTATATAGAGTTCTTTGTTTTTATTGTAATAAATATAATAAATTATGTACTAATAACAATCTTGCTAGGATAACGATTCCGGCGTTTTCTATAAATGGATTTAAAAACTGGATAAAGGCATCGGACAAGTTTCATTCCCATGAAAAGTCAGATAGTAATTTACAAGCAGTTTTAAGTTATAGACAGCTGAAATACCCAACTATTGCCCAGTTAAATTCTCCTTTAGTTTCTGAACGTAAGAGTTCTAGGGAATGTCTTCAAAATGTTTACCTCAATCAAATATTTAGACATGCAAGGCTTAGCTTTGAGAGGAAATCAACAAGAAAGTGGGTGACCTGGCGGTCTAGGGGTAAGGTGTCAGACTTCTGTGCTGGCGGCCGGGGTTCAATCCTCGGTCCCGGCACAGATTTATCTGATTAACAAACCCTTCCTTCACCTCTGACAAGACATCTTGTGAATGTGGGGAATGCCAGGCCTCCGCCGTGGTTCGGATTCCACGTTAAACTGCAGGTCCTCCATTTCATCTCACAATCACCCTACCATTACACATTAGCGTAGGTGTGTATAACCCGAACGGGTAGTAAGACGCGGTGTTAATAATAATAATAATAATAATAACAAGAAAGTGGAAACATTTCAGCTTCTTAAACTTCGTTCCGAGGATGATTCCTATCTTGCAAATTAAATGAATAAAGAACGAGAGGTATACACAGATGGAAAACTTCAAAATGATATTTTGTAAATAATGGGCAATGAAATTGTGAGAAATCTTTGTGCTTAAATTCAATCCTCTAAATTTAATTGGTTTTCTTTGATTTGTGATGGTACACGTGATATTACTGGGGCTAAAGAGCTTAGAATATGTGTGCGTAGGGTTTATGAAAACTTAAAATCACAATGAAAGTTTTTTGAGACTATACAGTATGCTAAACAACTGGGTAATCGATTGCAGCAATTTTTTTACATTTAATAATAATAATATTTAGCACCGAGTCCTACTAGCCGTTCGGGTTATACGCTTTAAGTACTAATTACTCTAATGGATTAGGAATTGGGAAGGTTTAATTAGAGGAAGTGAACCCGCATTTGCGTGGAAAACCAATTATGACCCCCCTTCCCCCCCCCCCCGCCAGTTCACCCGACCGAGATTCGAACCTCGATCTCCCCGTCCTCAGCAGTCGATCTCAACACGACAAGCGCGTTAGCCAACTACGCCACAGAGGCGGGTAATTTTTTTATATAATGACCAGAGTTCAACTACCTCTTTCGAATTTGCGTGGACAAACCTATGATGATGCTCCAAATATGAGTGGGATCAACAAAGGAGTACATTCTATAATAAAGGATGGACAGCCTTTAGCCGTGTTTGTTTACTATAAGGTGCACAGCACTAACTTTGCCACAAGGGATGCATGTGATACATCAATTACTGTGAGGAATTCAATGCAATGGGCACATGATCCTGGAGTTTTGTTTTCATAATCATTGACAGCTAAAACTAAGTTTATTAATATCCAAGAAGCTGTTTTTAATGGTCCTTTGCCATCTAATGCCAGCATTAAGCCCTTTTGTCCGACCAGGCGGATATACAGAGGTGCTCAGGTTGAAGAGATTCTGGAAAACTATTCCATGATTTTTAGAAACACTGTCTGTTAAAATAAATCACTTACAGTCAGAAAGAGGGCTATTCAAAGTGTTTGAGTCAAGAGAAACTGTTTTAGGCTTCCTCATGGCAAGGAAAATAATAAATAATTTTGAAATTTTGAATACAAAGGAAGAAAAATGAGTACTTCCGAACACATACAGGCCATCGAAATAGTGTCTTCAAGTTTACAGTGTAAGAATTTAAATTATGTCGATTTATATTTTAATTTAGTTTTAATTTATTCTTACGTGTTTATTTATTTCGAAGCAACTAGTACGCCACGCGGCCACAGGTCATACTACATTTAATTAATTTTCGTTATATTAATTTTTAAACGTATTGTTTTCGACGGACATTGCATTGCGTTGAGGGAAACACCAGATAATAATAACAATACGTTTATCAGAACAAGAAACATATTTATTTACCGGGTTTTTGTCCAAATATTCCGTCCACATTTTTAAACAATACTGATCAGGTGTAATTTAATTTTTAACGCCTTCTACGAGATTCTGCGAGAATCATAATGGCCTCACTACACGAGGAAGAAAGAAATGGTCTGTAGCAGAGGGGGAAGGCGGGGGAATGTGACTACACAGATATGTCATTCAATCTCGTATTCTTTAATTTTAAAAGGCCCGCGAGGGAAAAAAAAAGAGAAGAAATTGAGTTTATCTACAATGACCATATGTCGAACTGCCATATCAGATTCTGCATCCATTTAGTTAAGGATTCAAATTTTGTCAAGCTTCTTAATTATTATTTCTTTCCCCCCAGATATTCCTTGTTTATATCTTAATTTCACTTATTTATAGACATATATTTCAAATTTAGAACTTCAATCCGCAAGATTTTTGGTGCCTCTAAGAGAAATACCCAGAGACGGGAATTGTAAGAAAGAAGCGGAACTGGCGCCTTGGAGGTAAAGAGAAGATGACAAACATTATTTTCAGTGCTGTAAACTGAGATTTTAACAGTTATTTCTTAAAATAATATGTCAAGTGTTCCACCAAAATGACTACCATAGACGCGACGACAACTTTAGACCACTGGTAGACCTCTGCAATGACGATTCTTAGACTTTTAGTGAGTTTTGGACTAACTCACAGTTTCAACGACAACCTCCCAAAACATCTTTTGATGTGATATTAACAATATTTGTTTTTAAGTTTTAATCTCCACACAGCTTCGACCTCACTAAGCAGACGCTATATTCTTATGAACCTTTTCCACTACAATTTCAAGACTTCGTTTTATTTTCTTCTAAAGTAGTAATTATATATTTTTTCCCTCAAGCTAACATTTTTTTAACAATGACTTTGGAAAGAATCTTTTGGCCAGAGTCATTCCTTCGACACGAATGCAATGTCTTATGTTCTTTTATTCATTTATTTTAACTAGTAACCTCATAAAGGACATCTATTAATTAGAGTGTCTTAAGAAATTAAAATAATGTTATTATTATTTCAATAACTATCCACAAAGAATGGAATTAAGAGTGTTTATACTAATACATCAACTTATTGAACTGTTATTTGAATTATGAATTTTATTTTAGCTTTATAATTTAGGCAGGTTCAAATTTTAGATTTGACCATTATTTATGCAAGTAAAACTAAACTTTTTTTTCAAAGCCAAATCCGTTAAGTATTTTATTTATATTATTATCACCATCATTCAATGTAATCAACCTTGTTACTATTGTTATAAAAAACACATTTAGCGATGCCTCACCTGCAAGCAGTTCCCAGGGATGTTGACCTCTGAGGTCGGTATTGTTGTACGAAAGGTTAGTCCATTGTTGACTAGGTACAGTAAAGGTATATTTTTTCCCAACGTGACCCAGAGGTCCTGAGAGAGTCTCGTGTTAGATTTGACGCATTATTATTTTAAGTTTTACACCGAGATAGTAATTGTGTTGTTAATTGTAAATATTGGTTTTGAACCCAGAGTATTGTATTAATTTTAAATCTGAGCTAGCCCACAATTCTTTATCATCTATCTTATGTACTATTTTTAATGACGTCACTGGACTTAAAGTTAATAAGTAGATTTTTTTTTAATATTCTCCCTTCTTTTCTATAAAATATATACACACTTTATGATTATTCATATAGTAAAGTTTTTTTTTTTTAATTTACAACAGGGACTCAAAGAAAATGTTGAAATTTTATTAATTCAGGGAGATGCTAACAAAATCATTGTTACCAACAACCTGCAACCTCTTTCTTTGCCGAGACAAAATAAACCACCAATGCGTTACACAGGTCCTGCTACAGCGTTCACTTCTACTTCAGTCGAGGACTACTTTGCCATTATAGACATAGATGTTGGAAGTCTATGGTCAAGATTTGATCAAGAAGGACTTGGTCGCATGAGAAAGTTGGAAATGAGTCTTTTAAAAGGAGAAATAAGCCCAGTGTTGAAAAATGTATCCTAAAATTAACGAGAAAGATTTTGAAATTGAATAAAAAAAAGGGGATTTTCCTTTAAGTACACCTACTTGTATTTAAGACGACCTAACCGCATTTCATGGGCTATCTCCTGAAGTAAGAGTAATGCTCAGTAATGTTGAGGTTCTGTGACGTATACTTCTGGTTTTTCCAAGTCCATCGTGTGAGGTAGAAAGATAATTTAGTTCGTGACGTCGCCTTAAAACGTACTTGAGGAACAATATGACAGAGGCCCATTAATCATGTGTCACACGCATAAAGATATATTGGACAAGATAAGCATTCATAATCTTATGAACAAGTTTATTGTAGTTAATGAACGAAGAAAGAGAGTGTTTGGTGAAGCCTAAGCTAACTTAAAATAAGTGATTCTTCATCTTCATGTAAATGTATTTTGTATGGCATAAAGTATTTTATTTATAAGTTGTGTTGTCAGTGTGATACATTAAATATAGTTCCTATTATTTATTTAATACAAAATTACTCATTCTCTTGCAGGTAGGGCTGTAGTTATTTAAAATGTTGAACAACTAAGAAAAAAAATTGATATTTTAATCTGAGGTAAAGATTTTTTTAAAATTGATATTAATGTTCATCTGAAACATTTATATCGAATATGAAACTGAGTTTAAGAGTATTGCTAGTGTAGGCTTCGTTTAGACAAGTATATAAACAGTTATTATTAGTGAGTGTCAAATAAGATAGTCTGAAAGCCAGTCACGTCCATGAACTATACTACACATCATAGATAACATTACTAAACGAATACTAAACACTTTTAATTATGTATACTATTTTGTTTCGGATTGGGTAGAAAGAAATTATTAAAAGTAATGAAATAGTATGAAAAAACTTAACATTTATAACAAAACAGTTATCTTTTACAAGTGTTGGCAACCCTAAACCTAAACATTTGATTTTTGAACTGTCATCCAAGTAACAGACTCTAAAGATTTCTTCATGGCTATCACAGACTCTGCCTTAAAATATAAGTGAAGAATGACCCTGGACACGGGACGAATCCTGGATAGCTCAGTGGTAAGAGCATCGGCGTAGTAAGCCAAAGGTCCCGGTTTCTATTCCAATGTACAGGTGTCAGTTTTCAATATAAAGAAAATTCAATTTAGATGCTGCTTTAACCGTTACTAAAAAATATAATAGTTTGGCTATTTAATATATAAAATAGATGGAGAGGGAAAGGATGCCCAGGAGGATGTTGGGTATGGAGGCAAGAGGAAGATCAAGGAACAGATGGCTGAAGGGAGTATGGAGGTGAGAGGAAGACCAAGGAACAAATGGCTGAAGGGAGTTATGGAGGTGAGAGGAAGACCAAGGAACAGATGGCTGAAGGGAGTATGGAGGTGAGAGGAAGACCAAGGAACAGATAGCTGAAGGGCGTATGGAGGAGAGAGGAGAGGGCTGGGCCAAGGTGGAGGGAGGAAAGGAGGTGGGGGAGAGGATTATGTTCCAAACAGACCTAGCCAATGTCTGGAAGCTGTTCATGATGATGATGATGATGATGAAAGAATACTTTCTGCCAAAAATGTAACTCTATTTTTTGTGATATGTGTCCTACTACTCATTTGGACCGTGTGCTTAGGATTATGTAATATAAACAAGAGCGTTACAGTAAGCGATTCACCCCATTTTTAATTTCAATGCTACTATGTTGCATAATTACAGGATTTTTAATGACATTTTCCTTACGTTTAAAATGCTAATACAATGTTTAGGGTAACAAAAAGTGCACAACAGTGCTGCCACTATAATATTCCCTGTGATTTTCAGGAACAAAAAAATGGTCTGTCATGAAATATAACACCTGCTAAAGAAAATGTCCCGCTTTTGTATACAGACACGCTACCCACTAAATTGAGGCATCGGACGACTTCAATATTACATTATGCACATTAGTGTAAGGTGCTTTATTATGTTATATAAAGTGCGCACATTTGTATCGATCACACAAATACAGAAAATGAACGTGCGGTACAATTTTCATAGGAAGGAGCTTATAAGACACATAATAAAGTTATTATATTTACATTTACATTTTAATACTTCAAGTCATGTAATTTGCAGCTATCCCTTCTGATTGATAGCATCAATACATATATAATAATTTTAATAATATGGTAAAATGTTATCAATGTTGGTAGCGAAAAAACTTTATTGTATTTTCTAATGTCTTTCCTATGAAAATTGGACTGTACTTTAAAACTGTGTTTTAATAAAGTACCGGTTTTACTTTTTGGTCTCAAGTTATTAAATAATACTCCTGTAGGAAGGTTAGTGAATGGTGGACTAGTTATTTAGCTGAATGTTATCCGAGAAATAAATAATCACTTTTACTGTAAATCATATTCAAACTTTTTATATTCGAAGAAAAGAATATGTATGTATATATGAGTAATTTTATAAATAATAATTATTGATTAGCCATTTTCGAGGCTTTAGTAATGACGCATCAAAAGGACAATAACATAGAAATAATAATAATCTGCCAACTATATGAAGAAATTAAATGGTAATATAATTTATTTAATTATTAATAGTTCCTAAAAGTTTGTTTGGTTTTAAAAAATCAAATATAGCTTTATAGATAAGATACCTTTAGCAAAACAGCGTAGCCTGTTGGCTAGGGTTAGAAAGGTAAACCTAAGTTCTACTCATAGGTGGATTTAGGGAGTCTAATTTAGAGGTGCCAGTTGAGTTGTGGGAAGGAGGTGAAATTTAAACTCTCGTAAGAAATAGCAATATTTTGATTGTATTAAGAAAAAAGCACAAACAAAAGCCATTATTTCTCTACTGTTTACGTTTTAAAAGTTATATTATTTTATTTATTTCGAAAATCCTTAGGGGTGCCTGATACCCCCTATGATCCCCATATATCCACCTACCGTTCTAGTAGCCCTGAACTTTGAAGTTTCTCACGGCCAAATATTTAGTTAGTTTGTATGAATAAAACTTCCAACCTTTTCGAAACTGGAAATTTAGTCTATTGGGAAGTAGACGCCCTTTACTTTTGTACCAATGAAGTATCGGTAGGTTATAAGAAACCAATTAGTCTAACTAAAACGCTTCATACAAAATTAAATTTGCACACTGCCAAGATTCAAATCCCCGACGTCCTGATCAACGATGAATAAGTTAGTCATGAGATAATCACATTTGACCATTCGAAAACAGACGAAGGTGGAGTAGGCTTTCTCTATTTTATTTTTTAACCATCAAAAGCAAACAAATTTTCCAAACTTTAATAATTCCGGACAACATTAACAAAATATAATGTGGAATAGGAGGACCTACACATTAGGAGTCTACAATTTTTTTAGCGTCATTTGTTTTGTTTCAATTTTCTGATTGTGATAAATCTATAAACAAGTCAAAAAATGCTTTTCCTTTAGAATGGTATTTTTTTAAATAAAAATTACATTTCAAGTACTGTTATTTGGAAGGCGTGTTCTAGGAACCATATTTTATCTAGAATATTTGATAATATTTGAACCAATTTATTTTACATTTTGAAACTCATTAATAAGGAGAAACGTAATTTTTAGTTTTATTTTAAAAAATAACATGAATTTTAAATAGAGGAACAGATGAACCAAAAAATTATTATTTGAAAATGTCGGTAAATGTCTCGATATGATTTTAAATACGTTAAATTTTTTTTTTTTTTGCTAATTAACCTACTTGATATTCATAATTTTGTTTTACTTTTGATTATTTATGTTATAAGGTGGTGACTATGGTTTAGGTGAAAATCTATAGTTCTCTTTCTTGATTTGTATCTTGTCTAAATTACATTCTGAGGCTAATATTTCTTCTATCCCGATTTAATTAGACTTTAATTTTCTTATGATGCAAAAGGACAATTTAATATTTATTTCTAAGTTAAGTGCTATTATTCTATACATTATTATTAGTTAATCGATCAGTGTAAATGGTTATTTTTTTAGTTTATTCAGAACGAACAATGAAAAGCATTGAAAAATAAATAAACTAAAGCCAATCACAGGTTTTTTAATACTAAATAGTTATCCTATATTTTTTTCAAGATAGGCAAACTTGTATTATAACTTCTATTTATTTTTCTTTCATTTTTCATATTAAAAATTATTATTTCATCAAATCTGTAACAAGTGTAGCCTTCTTCTGGGGCGAGTTCACAAACAATTTGTCGGAGGAACAAGACTAAAGCTCTCACTCTAAGGAACGGTCAAGAATAAGAGTGGAATTGAGGGGTGGGTGTCGTGGAGGCTTTAAATGTTTTAGATATTCCAACAAAAATCGTTTGTACCTATTAAATATACATACAAATAATCAACTATAACATACCGTATTGTATTATTAATATTAGCACCACGTCTTACTACCCATTCGGGTTATACGCACTTACGCTCATGTGTAATGGTAGGGTGATTGTGAGATGAAATGGAGGACCTACAGTTTAACGTGGAATTCGAACCACGGTGGAGGCCTGGCATTCCCCACATTCACAAGATGTCTTGTCAGAGGTGCAGGAAGGGTTTGGAAATCAGATAAATCTGTGCCGGCACCGAGGATTGAACCCCGGCCGCCATCACAGAAGTCTGACACCTTACCTCTAGACCACCAGGTCACCTACTACCATATTGTAGTTTATATTTCAATCATTTTCATGATTGTTTCTTTACCTGAATATTTCCCTCTGAGGGAAGAGCGGGGGATAACTTTGATGGACTAAAGGAGACGTGTTCCCTACGACTCACTTGGAAAGTACACCACTGCTTAGCTCATGGTCTAAAATAAACCTTTCAGCGTGTATTTGAAAGTAATTATAAATAAGCTCTATTATAAATGTAATGATAGTGTTTATTTATATTTTTGAAAACCTATCCACCAAAAAATATAAGGCCTATAATTTTTAATGAGAAATCTTTTATTATATAAATAACTATTAGAAAAGGAGATGGAGATATTAATTAACAAATAATATTTTTGTGTTTCAGAACTGGATCCATGAGTGATTGTAAGACATGAATACTAAATACATATTAATTACGTTTTATTTATTTGGTTTTGTAAATACCTTTGTGCTAAAAAATCTCGAAATAGACTCAACTATTTCAGAACTAAATACAAATATCAAAATAATTATAGACAGGTACTTTAAGAGATGTATTTATTTCCTTGTGATTAGTACTGATAAATTTTCTAAAGATGAAACAGCCTCAGAATTGTACCGACATGTTCAAAGCGATAATCCTGTCCCTGTATTATCACTTCAAGATAGATGGGATTATAGGTCTTTCTCTGCTTTGAAACGACAGGACAACGTAGAGAATAGTGTCGCGTTCATCAGTATAATCAACGAAACAAGAGGGGAATGTTTTGTTAACAATTACTGGACGGAATCTCCATTTTGGAACCCACGAGCTTGCTTCCTTCTGGTCATCACAACAACTGTGACAGACGAAACTGACAAGATGGCGGACATGTTGCGAGACTGCTGGGAGAACTTTAATATACTCAACTTAGTGGTTATATTCCAGTATGGAGTTTCACTTGGTACGAATAAATCCATAACTTATAGCCCGGTAACACGCGTAGTAAATTTCAACCCATTCGTGACTAGTGGGAATATTACCAATGTTTCTTCTGAAAAGTTGAATGGCTCTAAGGAGATATTTCCAGATAAACTGTCTAATACCCACGGCTATGGCCTACTTGCCACAACAAGGTCGATGTCAGTATATATACAGAGAAGTTTGGATTCTGAAGGCCGAGAACAGATTTCAGGGCTTGATAAGGATATATTTGATTTAATATTAGATAAATTAAACGCTTCTTTAATTTTAAAACCATATGAGCTTACTGCATTTAAATTTAATCCTCATAATTACATTATTTTACATTCGGAGCCTCTTAAAGAGGGACAATTAAAACAAATGGCATATCCACATTATGATATTTGCATCACTTTAATTACACCAAAGGCTCCAGAAATACCCAAATATATGAAAATATTTCTCATTTTTACTAAAGATGTATGGCTGGTGTATATTTTAACCGTCGTTTGTGTAGCAGGTGTTTGGAAGTCGATCTCTTACAATGATATGTTTGAAACCAAACAAGAGTTTTACAAAGACAAATTCTACGAAACGCTCCGTGTTATGATACTTGGATCAACAGAATGTGAACCTTCACAGTTACCACAAAGGCTTATACTTGTTATGTGTTTAGTATTGAATATAGTAATCAATAATTCCTTTCAAGGTTGTTTAACAAGCCACTTAAGCACAACGAAACACTTACCAGATTTTAAAACAATTGATGAGGTTGTCCAATCCGATTTATCAATATCTATATTCTTGTCAGTTAGTGAATTGTTTGAGGTACTGGAAGGTTTCGATATACTTAATAATAGTTGGTTTAACAAGTTGTTAGAAAAGTTGATAATAGTCGAGGATGAAGACGTTGCCATTGACTGGATTGCCTATAACAGAAATATGACTAGAATAACATATAAACTCCCTGCTAGAGCAATCGCCAACCAGTTGAAGTACTATAAGGACGATTCTCCTCTGCTTCACGTGGTGGATGACTGTTACGCCGCAACGTATGCAGGCATAAACCTGGGTGACCAAAACTCACCCTTCGTATCAATATTTAGTACAGTTCTTCAAAGACTTGCTGAGAGAGGCATAATAAATAAATTGAGAAAGGATTTTATTACAGGCAGTCCACTCACTTCAGTGATAAACCCACCGGTTCCGGGACCAAAGGTTCTAACGCTGGACCATTTGCAATCACCATTTTACATTCTCATCATTGGGCTTTTTCTAAGCATTATAGTATTTGTTTTAGAGAAATGTTCATACAAGTTCTATAATAGTAAAGTATCCTCTATTTGACGTAGGAATTTAAGAGACATTTTAGTTCACTCTTACTTGCTCTCTGGTATTAGGAGTCCTAAGGTTCATTCCCACTTTTAGAAAAGTACGCCACCTATTCCTATCTTGAGCTAGTTCTATCCAGTCCACCTAATTAAACCCTATCCTTATCCTAAGCTAGTTATATCCAGTCCACCTAATTAAACCCTATCCTTATCCTAAGCTAGTTCTATCCAGTCCACTTAATTACGTCCTACCCTTATCCTAAGCTAGTTCTATCCAGTCCACTTAATTACGTCCTACCCTTATCCTAAGCTAGTTCTATCCAGTCCACCTAATTACACTCTATACCTATCTGAAGCTAGTTATATCCAGTCCACCTAATTACTCCCTATACCTATCCTAAGCTAGTTCTATCCAGTCCACCTAATTACACTCTATACCTATCTTAAGCTAGTTCTATCCAGTCCACCTAATTACTTCCTACCCTTATCCTAAGCTAGTTCTATCCAGTCCACCTAATTACTTCCTACCCTTATCCTAAGCTAGTTCTATCCAGTCCACCTAATTACGTCCTACCCTTATCCTAAGCTAGTTCTATCCAGTCCACCTAATTACACTCTATACCTATCTTGAGCTAGTTATATCCAGTCCACCTAATTACGTCCTATCCTTATCCTAAGCTAGTTCTATCCAGTCCACCTAATTACTTCCTACCCTTATCCTAAGCTAGTTCTATCCAGTCCACCTAATTACTTCCTACCCTTATCCTAAGCTAGTTATATCCAGTTCACCTAATTACGTCCTATCCTTATCCTAAGCTAGTTCTATCCAGTCCACCTAATTACGTCCTACCCTTATCTTAAGCTAGTTCTATCCAGTCCACCTAATTATACCCCAACCCATATGATAATCTAGTTCTATCCAGTCTACTTAATTACACTCTATACCTATCTTAAGCTAGTTCTATCCAGTCCACCTAATTACACCCCAACCCATATGATAATCTAGTTTGATCCAGTCCACCTAATTACGTCCTACCCCTATCTTAAGCTAGTTATATCCAGTCTACCTAATTACACTCTATACCTATCTTAATCTAGTTCTATTCAGTCCACCTAATTACGCCCTATCCCTATCTTAAGCTAGTTCTATCCAGTCCACCTAATTACGGAAAATTAATTAAATTTACAGAATATATTAAGTTATGTAATATTACAAAATTACGAACGAATAACTGTTTCAGTTTAAAATAAATTTATCTTATTGGTTGATTACGCCAACCTCCTTAGTCTTTAAATCGACTACAGTCAGCCAAGTACGTAAGCGATTAGTCTCGATGTGCAAATATCACATTCAACGAACTTTACATTGATTTCAGTGCTACCAACAGAAATAACTTGCTAGTAATATTTTGTTATCACCATCCTTTGATCAGGACCGCCTTCAGAGAGGTCGCAAAATTTCTACAATTAACAAAGTTAGCAACAATAGTATCGGCATGTTAATGTAAAGTTAACAAATGTTGTAAACGAATGTTATTGACTAAAGCTAATAGCAAAGTGTTATTAATATTTTTAGTGAATTTTAAAAGTGTTAATAGCAAATTTATAAAAAAAAAAGTTGATTAAAATTGTATGGGCTGATTTTTAAAATGTATTAAACCATTGCTAATAACATGTGTTTTATTTTAGCAATGTTACCTTCGGTGTAATGCGAAACGAACTAAGAAATTATTTCTTGGGGTGTCCTCTCGTCAAAATGCTACAACTGTTCCTTGCAATAAAGATGGGACAGTCTTTTCTAGAAGACGTGCGCTGATAAAGCCTTTTGTGTAGAAAGTGTACTCTAAATACTTTATTAGTATCTCTTTCTTTGGAATGTTATCATTTGATCGTAGAAGGCAGCTAAAGACAATCTGTAAGCCTGTCCGTGACATTTTGAGTTCCTCTCGTAAATATCTCCAGCCCACTTCCCCTTTCACCGACGATTGTATCTGTCCAGTGAAGGGAGATGACTGGCCTTGGAGTGCGACTGTTGGCACAAGTAATAATACCGACCACTAATTGACATAAACTGGGGCCGGCTTTCCCGACTCGGAGTGGTGGGCCCCAATCTTGTGGAGTTTCTCTAAGGTGCCTGCTCTCACACACATTAACTGGGCCAGGTGTTCCCCAGTTCAGTCTCTACTAGAGCGCTAGGGTGGCGGGTTTTCTACCTTATTGTAAGCTATACATATTATGTAGTCTACATCCATATATATATATATATAGTGATAGAGAGGAAAAAATTGCGTTTCGACATGGCATGTCCTACGTCAAGGTTTCGTGTGGTAGACCCTTAATAGGTCCCTGGTTATTCAGTTGTTAAAATTGTATACACAGTAGGACTTCCATATATTGAACTTCCGTATATCAAAGTTTTGGTGAATCCCCGTGACATTACATAGACAAACTGCTTCCATTTATAGATATTTTTTTTTTCAAGATGAATCAGGCCCCGTCCGCTTTCCCCAAGTGTAAGAAGGAAATATTTGGTCAAGGTCATTGCGATGCCGACGACGGGCACACTCCAAACTCCTTTCGTCCCTTTCCTGAAGAACCTTCCTCCTCTATAAATCAGGTTCAATTTGTTTCAGTATATCTAAACGACGGCTTATGATCACTATTGTTTTTTTAAGCTATGTTTAACTCTTTTTTTCTTGTTTGTTTTTAATTATGTTTATGAACATAGCTTGTAGGCTTACATAACGGTATTCATATTCATCTATAATGAGTGCACTGATTAGGAAATATTTCTAAATACAATAGATTACACAATATCGTGTATAAAAAATATCGTTTCTATACATAATTTTTTTATGTAATCATAGACTTTGATATATGGAGGTCCAACTGTGTGCATACACACACACATATATAGAAAGAGAGAGAGATAAAGTTCGATTATTTTTCAAGCCCGCATCGGTCGTCACATTATCTGGCGCATCACTTTCGTGTTAGAGTGAATAGCCAATGACGTAAGTTAAGGGTCAGAATCCCGTTAGGCTACAGTTAAGTTGGTTTTTTCTTAATAGTTTCCTACACTCCACCCACGCAACTGCAGGTACATTTTCTCTAAAAAAAATTGGTAGGCCTATTGCGTCTTAGTAACCGTTATGATTACACGCATACTTACTAATTACGTTAGTGTACGAGGGTTATGAAAGATCGAATTTAGAGGTAGTGTAGCAGCATTTGAGTTGAGGGAGAGTGGAAAAATGTTTTATGAAAAATCATCCTAGATATAACGTACCAGGATTCAAACCCCAATCTTCTCGAGTATAGTCTATTGTAAAAGAATGACTCATTAAAATATATGTATGACCAGTGATGTGGGTCCACCTCTAAATTAAGCCACTAATAACCTCGATGTTAAACGTGGATTTTGTTTTGGTACAAACTTCTCGTGAGTCCATCACCGGAGGAGAATGACATTCGGAAAGTACTTTCTTTGTTAGTACAGTGCTGGTAATGAGGCTGGTCAGCTGACGAATGAAAGTGTTCATCCGTGGGCGGAGGACAGTACTTCAGCGATGATGCTGTGCTTAGAAGCTCATTCTACAGTCTGGTTTAGATAGGAATCCACCCAATTCGGTGGCAGCATAGTCTAAGGTGCCACTCTCGCAATAATCTAGACTCTAGACTACCAATGACCGGGTGATTGGAGTTCAATCCCAGTCCAGTGTACTGAGGGTGGTTTCTCCTAAATGGTTTCCAACTCTATATATACGCAAGTGCGTGTACATTTGCTCTAAATTCAAACTTACTCATCACTAATTCATTAGCGTAATTAGAACTTAGACGTATATTCCAAACGGGTAGTAAGACGCGTTGGAAAAAAAGAAAAAGAAAGATAGTAAGCCTGTTATTTGAAAACTGGAAACTTATGCTACCACGATGGCACGAATAAAAATATTACAATGGTCTCTACATTTAGTCCGTTTGATTAGTAAGGTAAATATAAACTATACAGTAATCCGTAAGAAAATATTATTGGAAGCGTTTGAAAGCCTTTTAAATTAACTTTATAGTTAATCAATAAATTATACATATTTCTCTCGTGCCAAATTTTAGCGACTATCAATCAATGTGGCTGGTTTAAAGTTGTTTTGTTATCAAAATCTGTGTTTAAATTCTAATTTAAATATGGATATTTATTTTACAGTTATATAAGTTACTAAATAAAATTTCATTATTTTATACGTAAACTCTGCATCGGTCACTTTTGAAAGATATTATTAATATAATTATATGGAATAATTCCCTAATAATAAAGTAAAACTTTATCAAGGCCACCTCAAGAAGCGGGTGAAGTTGATGAGCACTAGGAGAGTTGGGCTTGAGGGGGCGCCGTGACGTCGATAATGTCTTCAAAAAGACAAAAATGGTAGGTAAATTGTTTATATGTACATGTGTGTGTGTGTGTGTGTGTGTGTGTGTGAAACTGTGTTAATTTACTTTCGTCACTGTTAGGATTACTTTGCCATATACAGTTGGTATACTTGTTTCATACCAAACTACTGAACCTTAGGTAATATAAAAAGTGCGAGAATTCGCGATTATTCCCAATCTTCTTAAAATTAAATCAAAGAAACTTATTATTCTTACCTCACATCTTTATCAGAAACTAAGTTTTACTTTAAGAAATAATTTAAGGCTCTTAATTTAATTTTTTTATTTTTCTCCTCAAATTTTACAGAAATTCAAATGCCATCCATTATCTTGTTGGTATATTTTTCTACCACGTCTTACTACCTGTTCAGGTTATTCGCATATAATAATTACTCTAATAGGGTAAGTACAATAACGGTAGCATTTTAGAGGTAGTCCACCCGCATTTTCCTGGAAGGAGAGGGGGGAAACATTGATGATAAAGTCACCCTCAGTACACCTCTCCGGGATTTGACCCTGATCTCCCCGTCATCAGCAGGATGGTCTGACACGATAGTGACGCCTCAGACCATTCGGCCATTGAAGCAAATTTGTCGGTGTTCGTTAAACCTATAGCAAAATATAGAATCATGATTTGTGCACCCAAACCGTTAGTGAGCCATGGCGACAAAAAAAAGTTATTTATAAATAAATTGTATAATGATCCGATCATCAATAATCAAGAATGTTAAGGACCACGAACAGACATTGATATTTTCCTTGTAATGATCTCCTTCCTGTTATATACTCGGTAATGAAGTTATATTGGCCTATTATTTACAGGCCGTTGTAAGACCTTCGTAGGCCCTAGGCACTTTTCCTGCGAGTCCGATATTTTTACTCATTTTTATGCTAATTTCATCGTTTGAACGCACAAAATCCATCAATGAATCCCTAAAATACTCAAAAATGTCAATGCACCGTGAACTCCTCTGAACCTTTGTTGACACAATATCCTGGGTTCGCGATACGTGCAATGCAACTGCGCGTAACCACATAACTCCGTTACACTATTGTGTTTATGATTGTATCTGTGAGGCTGTTGAGAAGCGCGATGACTTAAATTATTGTTTTTGTCATTAAAGTATCAAAATAAACATTCTAAATTAAATGTTACTGTTTTTGTTTCTTGTTTGGGATTTTTTTTTTCTATTTAATTTTTTCAAGTGAAATATTGTATGCCTTATAAGATTCGTAGGTTCTAGGCACTGTGCCTAGTCAGCCTAATATATAAAGAGGCTTTGATTATTCACAAGATGCTCAAATAAAATCCACACCTTCTTACTTTGGGTGTTTACTGATCTATTTCTTCTTAGGAAAGTAGAACTCTTTTTGGATCCATAGTTTAAAATATTTATCAGTAATTGTATAATATATTTCCAAAGATAGGCTCTGGCTAAGACCCGCATCGCTGAGCACACAGACTAAATTAGAAGTTGGGTAGCATGCTTTTCATGTGATGGGGACATTGGGGTTCAAATCCCGGTCAGGTGTACTAAGGGTGTGTTACATTAAATGGTTTTTCAATCTCTTTCCACGAAAATGCAGGTAGATTATCTCTAAAATGCTTCCTTCCTAATCCCTACCCCATTAAAGAAATAATCAGATATGCGTGTAACCTGATCAGATACTAAGGCATGCTGATAAAAAAAAAAGTCCATAATATAGATATCTCCTGTCCCTTATCGCGTTTAGGCAGCTTGCAATACAGTTATGCGTGAAAAGTTGCTTGAGCAAACTATCTCACGGCGTCCGTTGCCTTTTGAAAACGAGAGAAATAAAATATGCCTAGGATGTACTGCACTTATACATAATGTTCGGAAACTCATAACCCAAACTGCAGATATAGCTTGTTTTAACTAACAGTAATACAAAATCCCTATACACTTATATCCGGAAAACTATGCTAGTACTATTAAATTGTGTTCAAAGTTTCAGCGTATAGCGCTGGGATAGCAAAGCTGTTCAAGCATGCGTGTACAACAAGTTGCATAGGAGTTGGGCGCACGGCACTGCGCATGTAAAGTGGCAGGCAATTTCTGTGATGTAGGACCGTTAATGATGACCCTCAGAACGTATTCTAATTTCTAGATGAACTTGTGTGTTGTTTACTATTAATTGTGGTACGTTCTGCTGCCCTAAAACGAGATATAGAGGTGTGTAGTTCCATGCTCCTAGCTCCTATGCAACCTGTTGAACACACAAACTTGAACAGCTTTGCTATAACACTTAAACTCCACAGTTTCGTGGAGGGAGAGTGTAAAACAGATCTACAATACGTCCGACTGGGTTTCGAATCCCGATTTCCCCGTCATTGTTAGTCTAGTCTATTGTGAAAGTGTCGCCTTCTTAGACCATCCGATCACCGGATGGGTTATATATATATATATAATATATACACACATATATTTATATAAAGATACACCTGGGGCATGAAAGTAAAAGGTTTCAGTAGAAACTTTTTATCGTGATTGTACCTTTCACTAATACTTCTCAAATAGCCCACGTCATTTACTCACGTGCTGCATACATTATATGCTTTGTTGTTTGTCGGTCCTGGGCCTGGGAAGTAGTCTAAGTGGATCGAACCTAAAATATAATAGTGTGATTGTCTACGATGGAAGATAATGAAAGCTACAAAAGCACAAGAGCGACTTTTATATACTCATCCGTAAGGTCGGATTTTCTCCAGCAGGTATTGTTGATATACAATTATTAACTCTGATTAAATAATACTATAGCTACATTCCTTTAATATTGAAGGCAAACATTATTTTAGGACTTTTTTTAAACATATTATTGTACCAATACCCCCAATTTATCTATAAATAGGCCTAGCTACAAATTATATCAACAATCAAAATTGTAGATTATTAATAGGTTGGATTGCCAACTATGGGAAGATCAAGGGTTGAATCTCTGATAGGTGCACTAGAGTGATTTACTCATCTCCTACTCAGGTCAACGCAGGTGTAGTTCCTTTAAGTTAACCTCCCTTTGTTTTCGGTTGTTAGTAGACCTACATTTTAAGCTTATTGAGTAAATGAAATTGAAAATCAATCTTGCCTGTTGGTAGCTCGATCCACTATTTAAGTCAGCATATGACAATCTAATTATATTATTTTTTCCAAGCATCTTCCCCTCCCCAGTAGCCTCATTCATTTTTGGACCCAATTTCTTCCTAAGTATCTGGTTTTTAAACACCCTAAATTTGTTTGACTCGAGTAAGGTAAGATACCTAGTTTCACACCCATAAAGAACAACCATTAAAACATTGTTTTGTATATTCTGTTCTTTACATTCCCTGACAGCAGTGGGATATCAACACTTTACTGACCGATTACTTTACTTTATTATCTACCTAATTTCCAATCTAATATCGTTATTTATAATTAAAGAATTTCCTGACCATTTAAACTCATTTACCCTGTCAAATGATATGTTGTTTGAAGTAACCTCTAAATTATTGATCCAAAGTTGTGTTCTTTGTATGCTCATATACTTAGTATTTTCAGCTTTCACTACTAAACCTATTTCCTAGTCTCTAATAAAATATCGGAATTTTTTGCAACAGCTTTCTTACTATTTCCCAACAAAGCCAAAAAAAATCATCTGCGTACCCTAGTATCTGTATTGTACCGTTCAATGTCAACTCTCTTGCATTACAGCACATTTTAAGGATAGATTAAAGAGTAATTAGGATGGTACATCTCCTTGCTTCAACCCATTATGCATTTCGAAATTGTTTTATAGGTGACATCCAAGCCATACCCTGCCACGCGTATCAGTAAAACACACCTTAATTAGCTTGACAATTTTTTTTCTGTACCCCAAACTTAACTAAAATCTCAAATATAGACTATAATAACAGAATTCAATGTAGAACCGATTTTGAAATCTGAGAACCTTGGCTGGAATATGCCAGCAATTAAGGAACAAGGGAATTAAAGAACAGATAAGAATAGAATTCAATTTATTTTAAATTATATTGAATTTAAATTCCTACTTCACTTTTCAATATTTGCTAATTTATAAGCTTATATTATTCTAGCCTAAATATAATCTGTCCTTTTCTGCATATATAAAACCTTTATATATATATATATATCACTTTAAAATAATATAATATTAACCTGTAAGTTTAAGTCAAGTGTGAAGTTAAGGCAGAAAATGATAGATTAGATTTAGGCTAGAATAATATAAGCTTATAAATTAGCAAATATTGAATAATATAATCCACACACACACATATATATGTGTATATATGTGAATTATATTATTTAATGTGTTCTTAACTCCTTCATATAATGATGAAATATAGTGAAGTTTCTTAATTTGTCATTCCATTCTAATTTCTACTTAATCCAAGGTTTTCATGTCTTTTATACTATTGATATTTGGACTTTATATTAAACTCCAAATTTCAAAATCTGTTCTACATTGAATTCTATTATTATATTTAGAAGTTGTTCCTTACTACATTTAATTATGTTTTTCAAAAATTAACTAAAATTTCGTTTAATATGTTTATTTTAACTGAATCATAGGCCTTTTTAACATATATGTATAATTGATGAACCGACATGATGTATTTCCACTTTTTTTTAAAATATTTGTCGAATAGTAAAAATCTGATCCGTTGTTGAGCTATCGCGTCGAAATCCACACCGATGATCCCCAACTATTTCTCCAATCTCATTAAAAGTATGTTAGATTAATTTTTTTAGCATGTTGGTAGTAGTGATATACCTCTAAGGTAAATTCAACTTGGTTCTATCCCCCTTTTTGAAAATTAATATTATAATACCGTTCTCCCATTCTTGTGGCAATACTTCGTGGTTCCAAATGGAACATAGTAAAACCCCAATTTCATTAATGATACATTTTTCAGCCATATAAGGGATCGAACCCGGATATTATACCCGATTATGTTTATAAATGTTTAATATAATGTGTCCGGGGTCGATTCCTCGTAAGACTAAAGAATGGATGATTGGTGGAATTAGACTTCCCCCTTTCACAGTGATAGCTTGACGGATGGAGGACTGGTTGTTCTGTCATTTATAGAACCAAGCTAATTTTTAAACTATAAGCTTATATAATTAGTTGGTTTATAATGTATGTGATAAATACTCATAGTAACACTAATATAAGTTATTCAATATAGATAACTTGCACAGAAAGGTCATATTATTAAAAGACATAACTACCATTTTACTTTTTCGGAAATGTCATTGGTGACGTTTCTAAATCATCTCGAATGAAGCCGGAATCGAGTCAGCATGGTTTGCTGAACTTCTGAAGGCTTCAAGGAAGTTTTTTCAAGATAATGAATAGGCGGAAGTTGCCGATGACGAAATATAGGCTCACCACTCCCCCCCAAGACAATATGATGACGAAGTGCTTTACTTCACCTTCCACAACAAATCTTCAAGCGATCCCATCACCCGGAAACCTATTAAAGACGGTTTAATGTTAACGTCATTCATTATGATTGGATTATGTTTACTCTCTATCTACATTAAACTTCCACACACCAAGTAACAAGGTCATTTAGTGAGTCATCTGTTCTCGTATACGTTCTGACAAAAGAAATACGACGAAGATAAATATTGTTTATGATCTGGAAGAGTGTACTAAAATTAATAATTGGCATCTCAGACCTGTGATAAAGGAGTAAAAGTGTTTCTTTATTTATTTATTTTGTAAAACTCGATGTAAATATTAAATTACGATGATTAGACATGTTCTCAAAAGTTTATGTCAAGCTCAACCTCTTACGAATACACTAAAATAAAATACTACATGATGACATGGTCCAATGAGCGAACTTGTTCGTTAAATATCTAGTGTTGCATTAATTTAAGGGTATTGCAGCGGTAGACAAGTACACTGTCTAGTGAAGGGTAGACAAGTACACTGTCTAGTTAAGGGTAGACAAGTACACTGTCTAGTGAAGGGTATACAAGTACACTGTCTAGTGAAGGGATGTGTTAGTTATGATAGGTTACAGTGGCAGACAAGTACACTGTCTAGTGAAGGGATGCGCTCATTCCGACGAGATTACAACATTAACTAGATGCACGGCCCAGCTAAAACAAGCCAGGTAAAGTGATCAAATTAGTCCCCGCCCAGGGCCATTACGCAAGGTACAAGCAGTAGACGCAGAGTCAGCGTCTTAACCTGACGGCCGAGCGAACAATCCACGGATGTGACACATGTTCGGCCGGCAGAACCGAAGCTCCTCACCTCGCACGTCCACTTCTAAATGCCCGCCGTGGAGAAACAAAAGAACGGGTAGTTAATTAGAGGAGATGAAGTTGCTAGGCCTGAGGAGAGGTTTGCTTTCCTCTGGCTCAAGTCTGGAATGTCTTCTTTCACTTTCACTGGAGTACTTGACTTTACACAACACACTGTGTGTTACAGTTTAGTTCACTGGCTTTAGTCGAGATCTAGAACTTGTTGTGAAGATTATAGATACGTGACAATTTGTATTCGAGGGTAGACGAGGAGGATGGAGAGGGGGTAGGGCGGTGAGTGTCTACGCAGTGTTCATATCCGTAGGCATATCTTCATATCTGACTATAAAAATACCTTTTTAAACAGCAAATATTCAAAAATGTTCCGGGCTATTAAAACATTTATTTTTACTTTAGACCCACGTTTACAATACCTTTTCGGATTATATGCATATGTACTAATCAAGATAATGTGTTAGGGATGAGGAAGGCTGAATTCAGATGAAGTACACTCGCATTTGCATGAGAGAAGCTTGGAAAGCCATCAAGTAAAACCCACCCTCAGTACACCCGAATGGCATTCGAAACGTGATCCCCTCGTCATCCGCAGCCCAGTCTATTACGAGAGTGGCCCCTCATAGGTCAGGGGCAGACAACCTTTTTTGACTTCTGATCGACATAAAAACTTATCGAAGACCCCGCGATCACCCATCATTTTTCTCCGATCTAGCTGTGCTTTATTTTTGTTGTTGTCGTTGATACATCTTCTATGTATTCCTTAACTAATGCAATATTCTTCAAACGCAAGTCCCCGCCCTTCTATAAAAAAAGAATAGAATTAATAACATGTATAATTGCATATCAATTACTAATTTATTTTCTTAACATTACCGATTATGACCGATCAAAGCTGTTTTGGATACACTCAAATTTTTGTAAGCTTAAACGACTCAAAGATAATTTTTTAATGACAATGTAGTTTACCGACTCGATCTATTGAAAATTTGCTACAAGATCAACCTGTCGATCGTGATCGACGTGCTACCGATCCTTGCGGCATAGACCATTCTACCACTCAAGCGGGTGTTATCAGACTCGACCCCAACTGGTGTATTTGAGAATACAAGTATAAAAGTATGTGACGTTCCAATTCTCCTGTTTCTATATTATTTACTGCCGGCAGGTTTAGGAGATAGGTAAGCACACCTTACTGTGGATTAACATGCTCGCAGAAAGTCAAGAGCAGAACAGAAAAGTATCCACGTGACTAACTTTAAACCAATCATAAAATGTAAACCTCGATGGTATTCTCAGTTCAGCGCGACTTTAAATAAATTAAGCTTGCGTTTGTCAGCGTGGCAACACCATTTTGAGAGACTCATTAAGATTTCAAAGACAACTACTCAATAAACACGCATGAACCTTTAAAACGAGATACTAGCATACAGCCGCGTTTACTGTTGTGAGAAGATTTGAAATTTAAATGGAAAGCGTATGTGTGTGTGTGTGTGTGTGTGTGTGTGTGTGTGTGGTTATTCTTTCGTTTTTATTTGTTTCAGGACACAGTACGATAATTTGCAAACATCCATTGTGACATTAATCTTAGATCTGCTTATCCACTAGAAAATAAAATGTCGGTAATCCACCGTTTCTAGTCTATGGCGCAAAGTATCATGTGCCAACATATATTTCTGCTAGCGTGTAAGTCGCTTAGCCGTTTTCGGGTGTTTTCGGGTGACCTGTTAAATCAGAGGGATGCGTCAACTTCGGCACGTGGGCTATTAACGATCCAAGAGACTTGTTGTAACCCCACCACAAGTTATTTAAAAATTATTATTAACTAAAACAAACAATGGAAGTATTAATACCCAGAATCCCACTTCTGTGGCGGCATGATTTAAGGCACTACTCTCGAAATAGTTTGGATTTCCAATGAAGAAGAGATCAAGATTCGATCCCGATTGGATTCACTGAGCATACAGTAGTTTCCCCTAAATGGTTTTCACTCTACCTTCACTAAAATGCGGGTACATTTACTCTAAATTAAACCTTCCTAAGCTCTAACATATTAGTGTAATTAGTAAATAGGCGTATAACCTACGTGGTGCTAAAAATATCCCCAAAACTCAAGATAAATTATACTTTTTTCGAAAATATCACCGATCTTCTCCAGCTAACTAACATGTACGATAATCCAGCATTAGATGAAATTTTAATATAACAAGAATAATTATGATTACCATATTTACCAAAAATAAAAAATCGCACAGCTCCTTACTTAGCCGTCATGTAATTGACTTGACGTATGTATGAAGTAACTCTAGTAATTTTATTCTTTTGCAAATTGTACTTTAGTTTAGTTTAATTCTCCTCTCATTCGTATGTTTCCTTTAAGTGGGATAGTCCAAGTCGCTGATGTTTAGTATCAGCCGGAAGGGGAGGGGGAATTGGTTCAGTGGAAATTAACAGACTTTCTCATAGCCATATGTAGTCGACTGGTAAATCCCACACTTAACAGCTTTCTTTGCACGCATTATTTGTATTTATAAAATAGAAAATACATGTGTTGCAGCTATTCAATCATTTATATATGGATAATTTAAACGAGTAGCAAACACAAACATTACAAATATTCTTTCGTTTCTCCAAGAATTAATACAAATTATTGAAAATCAAGCATCACAAATATAAAATTATTTCTCCAGGCATTAACTAAACAAATAGTAAATACAATTATTCCAACAATTCCGTCATTTATCCAAGTTTTAGATTAAGAAATAACCTGCTTCGGTGGTCGTATGGTCTAAGGCAGAAAATTTTTACCATTTTAAGACCACATACGCCCCATGGATTTACCAATATGTCTCAATCCCCTCTTCGCTAGACTGTCAAAATAATAATTATCATCACCAGTCCTATTAGGTACCAATATGACTTCAAAAGATGTCGATAGCTTGCTTTTACTTTACATATGGATATGTTCCCAAAATAGCTGAAAGAAAATCATAGGATTTTATAATATTTATTTAAAGAAAAACGGCAAATTACAAACACACAATACGTATTGATGGGAGTGAAGATTTATTCTAATCTAACAAAAACTTTCTTTTAAAAAACATTGTTCATAGGTTGAGTCTGACACCCCCATTATTTAGTTTCCACACCCCCGGTTAGTAACTTCTGTTCTAAGGCGTTTCTATCGCAATAGACTAAACTGCCGATGACAGGAAGATCAGAGTTTGAATCTCTGTCGGGAGTACTGAGGGTGATTTTTCCTAAATGTGTTTCAACTTTCCCTCTACATAAATGCGGGGACACCTCCTCTAAACCCAACTTTCTTAATGTCTAGAACACTAGCGTACTGTGAATGGGTAGTAAGAAGGGGTGTTTAATATATATATTGTTATATAGTAAATACCTACAGCTATATAATTATATATAGTAATATCTATATTACATATATATATATGTATGTACTATTTGTTTAATTTATGACCAGAGAAATTATATTGGTTGTAATCGTATTTTTCATTTGTTAAATTTACGTCTTGAAAAATGATGGCATCGTTTGTATTTGATTTTGTTTAACTTGAGCCTGGAGAAATGATAGCGTTGTGGGGATATTTGTATTTACTATATATATATATATTTATTTATATTTTTATATATATAGTAAATACAAATATCCCCACAACGCTATCATTTCTCCAGGCTCAAGTTAAACAAAAGCTACAAACGATGCCGTAATGTTTCAAGACGTAAATTTAACAAATGAAAAATACGATTACAACCAATATAATTTCTCTGGTCATAAATTAAACAAATAGTAGACAATTATTTCAACTACGCTATCATTTCTCCAGACGTGATCTAAACTAATATAAAACGCACACATTATAACAGTACAATTGTGGGTAGATATCATATAAGTTTTACTTGTCTTATCCCTGCACCATTAGTGTTAGGCCCACAGCATTGAGCATGTGAACTAAATGTCAAGTAGTTTGGTGTTCGAAAACAAGGTTTTTAGGAGGATATTTGGTCCTAAAATGGATGAGACTACTGGGGTGTGGAGGAGGTTGCATGATGATGAGCTACATACACAGTACTCATCACGTGACATAACTAAGATAAACAATTCTCGTATATTATAGTGGGCAGGACATGCAGCGTCAGTGGGAGATTCTAGAGCCTTGTTCAAGGTATTTACTGGCAAACCCAATGGGAAGAGACCATTGGGAAGACCTAGACGCAGATGGGAAGATAGTACTAGAATATACCTGAGAGAGATAGGGTATAATGAGGTGGACTGGATATAACTCGCTCAAGACAGGGATAGGGTGTAATGAGGTGGACTGGATATAACTCGCTCAAGACAGGGATAGAGTGTAATGAGGTGAACTGGATAGAACTACCTCAAGATAGGTATAGGGTGTAATGAGGTGGGCTGGATAGAACTAAATCAAGACAGGGATAGGGTGTAATGAGGTGAACTGGATAGAACTAGCTCAAGACAGGGATAGGTGTAATGAGATGGATTGGATAGAACTATCTGAAGATAGGGATAGGGTGTAATGAGGTGGTCTGGATAGAACTAGCTCAAATAAGGGATAAGTGGAGTATTTAGTAAGTGCGGCAGTGAACTTTTGAGTTCCTAATGCCTTAAATAAGTAAGTAAGAATTTGTAACAGTTGTTGGCAATCTGTCATGAGCGAGGTGGAATTTGACCATAAACTTCTTTAAATAAAAGAAAAAAAAGGCTTTCATAACGATGACAGATAGACTATACAAAGAATGTGTTTAGAAAATTAAACTAAATGTATGTACTGGGACAGTAAGTTACTTTATTTATTTCGGCCAAGGAAAAAAAATTGTTATAAGAACTGTTAAAATACGGATTTTAACTGGTGTTCTTTTACCCTGCACCTTAATCAATCCCTTTATAGGAATGCTCTTAAATCCTCCCACAACATTGATAACATAATTGTATTCTCTTTAATCTAAAACTGGAACGTTCTCTATTAATGTGTTCAACGAATGTTACCGGATATCCTGCTCTATGAAAAAGATGAGTTCATCTCTTCAGACTGTGAGCGAGGTAAAAGGGGCGGGG